>JAJIBD010034427.1:0-19104 GCA_021461705.1 Cryptotis parvus | reverse complement strand
CACTCATAGAAACACATTGCAAAATATGGCAAAATACATTTTTTCATTTATTTGAGTTTCACTTATTTAATGGCCGCAAGATTCACAATCAAAAGTCATGGGGTGTCTGGAGGATCAGAAAAAATTGAACCCAACCATGACTGCTACTAAATGTTATACCTGAACTGTTGTGATAAACAAGTATGAAGTAAAGGGGCTGAAAACTCAGGCAAAGTGTAGTAAAAACAGGATGATAATACTTATAACAGACAAACAGACTTGAATTTTAAAGGGGAATGGGGTTGGGCGAGCGATAGCACTGCGGCGAAAGTTTTGCCTTGCACGTGTGACAAGATTCAATTTAATCTCATATGGTCCCCTGAGCTCAGAAGTAGTTCTGAGTGTAGAGATGGGAGTAACCCTGAGCATCGCGTTATGACCTAGATAGATAGATAGATAGATAGATAGATAGATAGATAGATAGATAGATAGATAGATAGATAGATGAATAAATAGATAGATAGATAGATAGATAGATAGATAGATAGATAGATGATAGATAGATGGTTTAGACAGACCAGATATCACCAACACCACAGGATGCTCACTCGTCTACATCATTGGGGCTCGCATACGTGTGGACGATTTTGTGATGGTTCAAGGCTTCACCAAAGTTTCCCTCGGGCCTCCTACCACCTCTCTGAGTGTCCAAGATGACATACCCCAGATAAGACAAGACATCCATTGTAAAGTGACCCAAACCACTTTCGTTAACATGAATACTTTTAAATAAAATGCCAAAATACAAAAGCAGCTGCTAGCAGAGCTGAGAAAAGATGCAACAACAAAATAATAGTGGGATTTTATACCTCCCCCTGCCCATTGGATTGATCGACTAAATTTTTAAAAATCATAAAGAAAATACTGGGTTTTAAAGGAAGAAATGGAGGGAATCAGGGAGGAGGCGGGAGATGTGGCGACTAGCCCTGGAGCTGGGAGGGTGAGGATGGGTTTAAACAGTTCTCAGAGCCCTGAACGGCTTAGATGGGCCAGGAACTTTCTGAGTGAGTAAATGGAATGCCCGCACACATCCTGACTCTGCACCGCGCCATTACACCAACCCGGCTAGTGTCTACAGCGGGATGCTGGCCTGAGTGGGTGTCACACAATGATGACAGTAATGTGTCCTCTGACGCAGAGCAGCCCACGGCTTTCCTAGGCTGTATGTGGTGACGGTTTTAATATGCTGAAGTGCTTTTTTAGTCGGACTTGAGATGCTGCTGAGAAGCACAGGAAGCTCAGGATCCACGGCGGTTAGCTCGCGTTGGCCCGCGCCACCATCGATCACCTCTCTGAGCAACCTGTGCACCGCTACTACACAATGAGGAAAATATCTCCACAGATAGTTCAGCTTATTCGGGGAGGCTGAGGACTGATGCTGGAGTGACTTCAGCCCATCAAAAGTGCCGCAAGTCGCAAAAAGGCAGCGTACAGCGGTCCTGGTCCCTGCCAGGGCTATCATCACTGCTGAATTGGGGCCCCTGAGGTGAGGCTCTACCAGGAAGTCAACCTGGACCAGTGGGGCAAAGGCAGCCCAGCCAGAGATTGCCCTCGGGCATCCTGATAACCCAAATTGCCGTGTTGCCTCTGCCAGTCTACAATAACCTGGGACTGTCTCCCAATAAGTTAAACTGCCCAGAGTTAGGCATGTGGGAGCCACACCCATAAACCGCCTCAGGCTCAACCATACAAACTCATTTACTAGCGGCTTCAGAAACTCATAAATAAACCTCGAAGGAGACCAGAAGCTGCAGTTAAGAAGTTCATTCACAGCCATGATCCAGAGACTCAGGTATAAATCTAGAGAGGACCAGCAATGGCAGATGCTCCCAGTCTGCCAGGCTGTTCATCTAGGGCACTTAAGGAGGGCGGGTATGGGTTTGGCCTGTCCAAACAGAGTCCTAGCAACCGAAAAACTCCACACCCCCACATCGCCACCATGTTCAAGGCTGATTTCCACTGAGGGACCAAAACTAATCTGTTGAAAAACTCAGGTATGTGAGATTTGTGACTGAAATCCCCAAGCTCTCCTAGACTTGGGAAGGACACCCTCCTACCCTTTGTTCTTCCGGAAGGCACAGTAGACACACCCACCCCAGAGGCCTCCACTCAGTTATAAATCTAACTTCAACTTTATCACCCTGTTAGACTTTTGCAGTTCCTGGTGTGCTCAGCCACTACTATACTGATACACTCGTTGCATCACACCCAATCTGTAACAGCTCAGTAAAAATAGGTCACACCCTAGCAACATCATTGTGAGATACATATAATAATAAGCAATAAAGGTAATTATTCAGTGCCTGCTAGGGGTGCAGCTTGAGAAAACTAGGGAAACTAGGGACTTTGGTGGTGGGACTAGTGTTGGAATACTGAGTACCTGAAGCAACTGTATGGTAAACAACTCTAAATCACAGGATTCAAATAAAGCTGGAAAAGAGAAATGGAAGAATCAGCTTTACAGCTGTGTGCAGGACTCGCCACACTCTTCTCCTGGGGTGCTCAGGACATTTTTCAGGATAGACTACAGGCTGGGTCATACCAAATATTCCTACAACAAGAGGAAAGCAATTATATCAAGTGTTTTCTCAGACTATCATGTTTTGGATAAACCACAAAGGAAAGTCAGAGAAAATGCAGACACTCTAAACTCACGGCAAGAGAGTCAGGGATGAAGTCAAAGAAATCAGAGATTCCCAGAAGGAAATGAGAATGAAGACATGAGTTATCGGGACTCAGGAGACCGGAGGGATTGTTCAAAGAGGAAGTTCATATCAGTGCAAGCATTCATCAGAGAGAGAGAGAATGAGAGACAGACAGGGCGGGGAGACAGAAACAGAGGAGAGTGACAGAGAGAGAGCCCAAATAAGTCAGCTAACTTCTCAGCTTAAGAAACTAGAGAGGCCAGAGCAATAGAGCTGCGTGTGCGAGGGTTTGCATTGCATGCGGCCCACGTGTTCAGTCCTGCACCCTTATGGTGCTCCAAGCCTTAGAATAATCTAGTGCAAAGCCAGGGTAAGCCCTGATCACTGCTGTGAGGGGCCAAAGGAAAATTAAGTAGGAAAGAGGCCTGATGAGGGCATCCAAAGGAGACTCGAGCTCCTGCTCCTGCTGACCTGAGGAAGAGACCCTGATGCTGGCCCCAAGTGACGTCTGGACCACCACAGAGGGCGTCAGTGGCGCGTGTGAGGCCCAGAGACCTCCAGGACTTGGGTCCTGGCTGCTGACACAGAGCAACCAGACCCAGGCCCAGCGCCTTCTTCTTCGGCTTCCAGAATACAGGCGACTGTTGGCGGCCTGATTACCAACTGCAGCACCTCTACCGTGGTCCTTGCTGTCCTCTGAGGTGGCTGAAACCAGCTTCTGTACAGGTCAGGCGGACGCTTTGAACATCTATTCTAAACTATCTTGGCTATCTGACCAGGCAGGAGAGGGTATTTCCGGCAGATGGCTCAGTCTGCTTATGTTTCTGCCAATGATGTCTGAGGGGTGCTAGGTTCTCCACCGCCCCGTCCACACCTGTCTTCCACTTCTGCCCAGTGGATGTGAAATGGTGTCAGTGATTTCACTTGTCTCCCTAATAGCTAAGGATGTGAGAATCTCTCCTCATTTTACCATCATGGTCTTAGGGGTAGAGTGAACTGTTCAGATTTTACCCCCTTAAAGCAACTGAATTACGTTGTGCTTGTGGGCCCTTAGGGTATACTCCCAAGAAGTGGAATAGCTGCAGTCATATATGAAGCTCAATCCTAGATTTTGGAAAAATGTCCCATATTTTGTCCACAAGGTTTAGACCAGTTGACATCCCCATCAGCAGTGAACGAGGTCACCTTTTCCCCAACTTCCTCGCCAAAATGGCTAGCGTGTGGGCACTGTTACGTAGCTCCAGTCCCAGGGGTATCCGTGAGGAGCTGCACATCCATGGGCCTATGGCTGCTGTTGGGAGGGGCGAGGCCAACCTGACAACTCAGAGATGCCGGTGCGGGCCCAGAAGACCCGCCACTGCGAAGCTGAACCGCCCCAGGAGGCAGTTTGCGGCGGAGAATCTCGGCTTGGCAGTCAAAGTCAGCTTGCAGTGGGCCCTGAGACAGGCGGGTCATCCGCCGCTGACCACAGGGGACAGGGCAGAGGAAGGCCAGCAGGTGCGCGTGGAGGCCAGATTCCATGTTGCTGCCGCAGGGGCTTATGGAAGGGCCCCGGCCCAGCAGCTGCAGAGGCTGGAGCAGAGGTTGAGGAGCACCAGGCCCTGCTGTGCGGGCAGGAAGGAGAGCACAGGGGGACCCAGCGCTGCCCTCAGGCGCGGGCTGCCGGTGCGGCCACATGCAGCCCCCCCGGCTGGCTGGGCTCGTGGGTCCCCCACGGCCCCAGAGACCGGCAGCGCCAGGGTCTCCTGAGTCCTGGCAATGCATTACAGTCTTGGCCAGCCCCAGACTGGGCTCTGACCCCATATCCACACAGGCCCCTGCTGAGCTTGTTTAGACTACTTATTTGCTGTCTGATGTTTGGACCTTCCTACTTTATCCTGTGGTTCAATGGAGTCATAGAGCTCTTACTGACCTCCACTGGAGCACTTAAGCAGGATCATCTTTCAAATACATTCTGATGGCTGAAGGTGGTTCTTAGGATCTCACCATTTCTCCTGTCTCTAGTTATGCGCGCACTGTGTGGGGTTGGTTTCACTGCTCCGGTCCTGAGCGCTCATCTGAAGGCCCTGGAGGGTGGGGAGGGCCCTCATGAGTAGATGTCGTTGTGTGCACGTGGAGGCCAGATTCCATGCCTGCTGCCCGTAGGGGCCTTGCAGGAAGGGCCCCAGGCCCAGACAGCTGCAGAGGCTGGAGCACTCTCATCATCTACAGAGACCCCAAACTGAGTGTAGTTCTCAGAGATCATTATATATGAGCAATGTTCTCTCTATGAGTCTATTAGCTAAGCACTGTTAAACTTAATGCTAAGCTGCTACTCTGCCATCCATGAGATTTTACAGGGTAGAGATCATTAAAGTCACAAAAAGTCATGCCATACCGAGCCAGGCTTTCAACGGTATCCATAAAGCACATCAGTTGTTTGATTTTCCAAAACAAGACAGACCAGAAATATGGCTCGCACTTCCTTTTTCTTTCTTTTTTTTTTTTTTTTTCTTTTTGGGTCACACCCGGCAATGCTCAAGGGTCACTCCTGCTCTGCATTCAGGAATCACTCTAGCGGTGCTCGGGGACCATATGGGATGCGAGGATTGAACCTGGGCGGCTGGGCCTGGCCACGCAATAGAAAGACAAACGCCCTACCCGCTAGACTATCGCCTGGCCCCATAACTCGCACTTCTAGTTCAACTTCACAAACTGGTTTTGGATGTAAATCTACAGTCATAGTTTACTTAAAGAGTCGATATTTTTCTTTTGATATGGGAAAAATAGTTTATTCACTGAAGTGTATACTGCTATAAATTTTTTTCAATTTATACTTGTCACTTGTCTTCCTGTTGTTCATCTATTTGTTTGAGCAGACACCAATAACATCTCCATGCATTCTGTCGTGTGCTAGTGTAACCCAAGGGCATCTGCTCTCTCCAGGTACACGAAGAGCCTCAAACCATTTGTTAAGGTCATGGGAGTGAGGTCTATAATTGTTACTGTTTTTGGCATATCAAATACGACATGGGTAGCTTGCCAGGCTCTGCTGTGCATGTGGTATTCTCTGGGTAGTAGGCTCTCAGTTTGTGCATTTACTGATGAACCGAAATGGGAGAGATCAGCTTTTCTCTTGGGTAGAACTCTGATGAACTATGGAGTCAGATGTTGAAGATGACTGCCTTGATGGTGTGGGGTTCCTCTGGCTTCTTTTGAGGCTCTATTAGAATGGCAGGCCAGAACAGGAACCTGCCTTCCCTGGGCACCTCATGATCAACTGAGCACAGGGAGAGCCAGTAGCAGCTCTGCCTGTCTTCTGAATAGAGTTTGTTACTCTAACTATTGGCCATAAACTGCACCAGGGACAATATTCCATCTCCCTGTGGAGGGCAGGAAGGGAGATAAAACTGGACACTGTGGACATTGCTTAGATCCCAAATTTGTCACCAAGAAGCTGCATTGGCTGCAGAGTTTCCAGGTATACAAACTTTTCCTACTCTGAACAGGGCACATTTTTGCCTGGAGTGGTGAGGCAGGATGACTTGGGTGGATCCAGGAAAGGTGCTTCAAGCAGTTAAGACAGTTCCAAAGCATGATTCCTGTTCATATAGGAATAGAAATATTTTGGAGAGTGTAACTTTGTGAGTCCTTCTTTTAAAAATATTTTTTAAATTTTATTGCGCAATGATTCACACAATTAGTCATGGTCGGGTTTTAGACATACCATGGTCCAGCATCAGTCCCACCACCTGATCTTCCCTCCCTCCACCAGGGCCTCAGGACTCCACCCCCTGAGATCCCCACCTGTCTCTGTGACAGTTGTGTTTTTAAGTTGGGTTGTTGCGTTCTGGATCTTGTTTTCAGTGTTGTTGCTCCTATACCATTTGGATCCCCTTGGCCCCTGTTTCCCGTTTCTTCCTTCCATCTCTTCTCCCCACTCCCATCTCTTTTTTTACTTAATATTTTATTATACCACCGTGAGATACACACTTACAAAGATGTTCATGGTTGGTTTTCAGTCATACAGTGTTCCAGCACCCATCCCTTCACCAGTGCCCATTTCCCACCACCAATGTCCTGATTCCCTCCCCCTCCCCTAGCCTGGATCTATGGCAGTTCTTTATCTCTTCTCTCTCTCTCTCTCTCTCTCTCTCTCTCTCTCTCTCTTTCACTTCTCTTACACACTATGGATTGCGTACATACATTTAGAGGTTATCATGTGTAGCGCTTCTCGGCCTTTTGGCTAAGATCAAGTGTAGTATCTGTTCTTATCAGTTTATCATGTGTATCTTTCTGCCTATATTCAATGCTCAGATATAGACCCGGTATTATCATTTTCGGTGATTATTTCCCATTTCTTTCCTTCACTGTCCTCCTCTTCCCAAGGGTCTAGGGCCAAGGGGGACCTAGGCAACTCCCTTGAACATTGAATTCCCCTCTTTTATTCTCTGCCTCAGAAACAGGCTGGCCCTGGAGAGATGGGAGAGGGAGGCATATCGATTCACAGATCATGCTCGGCCTGGCTATTGCCAAGGGGCAATGAGCTGAGTACAGTTCACCTAGGGCATGGGCTGTGGCTTGGGGGATCATTTCTCATTTAACATACAAATGGTTGCTTTCGTATATACAACCAGTGACCAATACAGTTTTTTCCAAGTGTCACACAAGACATTAAACTTACTGTTTCTGCGGCTTGGTTGCAGTTCATACAACGTGCTGGGACTTGTTCCCTCTTTCTGTTCTCATCTTCACTTGTGGTTTATGACCTATTCATCTTTTTGTTTCAGTTCCAAGGACGGGTCACTCAGGGGGGTCCCACTCAGTGTTTCACTCTAAATTCACCACATGTATCAATGCACCATCATTCTCAAACAGGTCTGGTGTGTAGGTGTGTAGGTGGGTGACTCTCTAGTGCCGAGGCAGAACCCGGAGTATGGGAAGACCATACACGGGACCATAGAGTACTGTTGTTTCCTTGCATTTCAGAATTCATGTATTCTACGGATTCAGAAACAGCCCGAAGTGAGAAGGCGACGAGGGCATTTTAGGGAGGTCCTGAACCTTCCCAACGAGTCTGGGCTGACTCCGTCTGTAACTGAAGTCCCCTCCTCTCAGCGGCTCTGTTTCCACAGTAGGGGCTTAGGGGAACCTCCAGCAGCCACCCCCATTTCTCAAGCCTGAGCTAGGCCTTGCTGGACTGTAATTGGCACATGCCAGAACAAGTACCTCAATGCTTCGAACAAAGGCCCAATTTCAAAATCTTACATTTTTCTAAAACTTTATTTTAGGGACCTGAGTGATAGTAAAGTGGGTCGGGTATCTGCCTTGCACATTGCCAGTCCAGGTTCAATCCCTGGCACCCCATATGGTCCCATGAGACTGCCAGAAGTGATCCCTGAACACAGAACCAGGAGGTAAGCTCTGAGCACCACTGGGTGTGCCCAAAACAACAACAGCAACCAAAAAATATATTTTATTTTATTTTATTGGTTTATAATTATAATATAATGGACTATAACAGTATGTTAATATAGTTATAGCATTATAATAACGTTTCTCATGGCCATAATTCCAGCACCACACCTCCACCAATAGACTCATCTCCCTCCCCAAGGACTCAGCCTTCTCCTTCTCTCTGGCCTATATCAAATTGTGTGCAGCAGTTTCCCATTATGTTGCCTTTGGCCCGTGGTGGCTACCTGGCTGTGTCTCTTTAAGCCCCACATCTGAGAGAGATCACCTGGCATCTGACTGGCAGCACTCATCAGAATCCCTTAGTTCCCCCTGTTGCTGCAGAGTACATGATTCTGTTCAACCTCTATGGAAAGCAATATGAAGATTTCTGCCCAAAGCAGGAAGAGAACTCCCATGAGATCCAGCAATACCAATTCTTGGCACCTAGCCCCAAAGCACAAAAAGATGAATTGGAAATGATCTGTGCATCATTTCATCGCTGTACTTAGTACAAAAGTCAAGATTCAGAAACAACCCACTGCCCCACTAAGGTGAGTGGATCCGAAAGTGTGGTATGTACACAGAGACAGACATGGGGCAGAGCTGCTACTGGCTCTCACTGTGCCCAGCCACTCATGAGGTGCCGAGAGGATGGCAGGTTCTAGCCCTGGCCCGCCACCCCAGCAGAGCCTCACAACAAGCCAGAGGACCCCACACTCCATGAGGACCTCCATTTTCCAATCCGACTTCCCCCTCATCAGAACTCCACCCAGCAGACCAGCCTATCAGAGCCAACTGCTTGCACAGAGCGGCGCGCGGTTCATCAATAAATGCTGGATTCTGAGATGACTACAAGAGTATGCTACCCGCACGGCCAGAGCCTGGCAAGCTACCCATGTCTTATTTGATATGCCGGATACCAGTAACAGTTATAGACCTCATTCCCATGACCTGATGGGAATGAGGCCCTTTTGTTCCTGGAGCAAGCAGGTGCCTTTGGGCTCTACTTGTATGAGACAGGTCGTATGGAGATGTTACTGCTGACTGCTCGAGCAAATCGGCGATGAATGGGAAGACAGTAATACAGTGATACACATCATGGAGTACTATGCAGCTCTAAAAGGGAGAAAAGTGACCATTTTGAAAAGACTGAATTTTATTTCCTGTGTGGCTGCGTCTCTTCCACCTTTTCTACCCTCCTAACACCACTCCCACCTCCTTCACAACATTTCGTTACTCATGTTCTGCTTCTCACTCTCTTTCTGCCTTGACCCTGCCCTGCTCCTAAGGGACATGGTTAAGGACCCATGCAACAAGATTCTTTCCACTTGAGAATCTTCTCTTTAAGCTTACCACAGTGACCAACTCTGTTTCCACAGGAGAAGTAGTACAGCCCCAGGTTCAGGTGGTGAGGGAGGGACACCTTGGGGGGTGGGGGGGTGTTTTTTCTGTCCACTACATGACATGTGTTGTATCATAAACTTCCAACTACACATTTACAAGCAGTTCCCTGATTTGTGAACTTTCTCCAAGGCGTTATTTTCAGAATTGTTTGGGACCCTCGTGATGTCTGGTTCATGCTTGCCTCTTCTGTCAGTAGTGGATGGAAGGAAAGCCTTTGAAGTAAACATCTTCCCAATAAAGTGAATAGATCGTTGACCCTCACCAACAAAATATAAGGGCAGATGAGTATGTTTCAGCTTTTCATAAACTGAACTAGTCTGTAAGGGTTTTTGAAGTTTTTAAAACAATTTTTTTAATATTTTGAAGTGAAAACTTATTTTACACATACATGTGATTTGACTTCAATTATCCTGTGAAAGTGTTTCAATATAAAAAGAAGCTCTGGTTATAAAGATAAGGGAGTTCATGGAGAATGAAGAAAATGTTCCAGAAAAAGAGGAGCAATGAAAGAAAAGATGGATAAAAAAATAAATGCTAGAGATTAAAAAACATGGCAATAAAAATGAACAATTCTGTTCTGAGCTCATTCACACCATAGAAATTGCTAGGAAAGGGCTGGAGCAATACACTGCGAATAGAGCATTTGCATTGCAGGCGGCTGACCGGGTTCGATCCCCAGCATCCCATATGATCCCCAGAGCACTGCCAGGGTAATTCCTGAGCAAAGGTCCAGGGCTGCTCAAGGAACCAGGTGTAAACGTAGATGAAATGAGGGCTCCTGAGAACAGCTCAGAGGTGGCTGGACAGTGTGAGGTTTCTCCAGAGCATCCCAGAACAACAGCAAAGAGGAAGTGAATATGATGTCCTGGAAAACAAAACTACAAGTATCTTCCCTGGCTGATGGTGAGCTTCTTCCCAGAGTGAAGCTGAGCAATTCATAAAGCTGTTCGAGGTGACGGTTGTAGCACAGCAACAGACTCTGGTGGAGTGCTGGGGAACACAGCGGACTGAAGTGGGAACGGGGCATGAATTCAAAATTGAGTTCTACAGAAATGGGTGCAGTGTGGCTGTACCTCCCATAGCTAGTACAGAAAGCAGACAAGCTGTTTTTCCTCATACATAGTTGACCCTGCTTTGATCCCCAGCACCCTTTTAGTTCCTCAAGTCCAGTCAGGAGCTATCCCTTAACACTACAGTGTATGGTCCAACTCCCCCTCCCCCAAAAAAAGTTTCCACAAAGACCTGGAAGCCCCACCCAGACCTGCTGTTAAGGCTCAGGGGTACTCAGGTACCTGATGGAGACTCTGCCTGCCCGCCCTGTGCTAGGCTGATGGGGCATCTTGGGATGGGGCAGGTTTCGCTTCTGACCTTTCCTCCTCCTCCGAAACTCTCAGTAGCGGGAAAGCCTCGCACAGCACAACCACAGTCATCCTCAAGGTGTGGACTCCACAGCTGGACACAGCCCGATCCCCATGGCTCAATATCTCAAAACCTGGTATACCACAAGGTGTGGGAATCAGAGGTTAGGTAAGACAGAGAAGGGAACAGTGTGCTAATAATTGTCAAAAATGATAATACCAGCCAAGAGCTGAGCATTGAATATAGGCAGAAAGATACACATGATAATGTGTATTGCAATCCATAATGTGTAAGGAAAGGAAGAGAGAGAGAGAGAGAGAGAGAGAGAGAAAGAGAAAGAGAGAAAGGGAGGGATAGGGAAGTGGAGACATTGGTGGTGGGAAATGGGCACTGGTGGAGGGATGGGTGCTGGAACTCAAACATGAACATTTTTAATTATGTATCTCACAGTGGTATAATAAAATATTAATTTTAATTAATGGAGAGAAAAAAAGAACGTTATATGAAACCCTAAAAAAGTGGATTAACAATAGCCATTGTTAAACTTAAAATCTCTAAATGAGTTAAAGATCTAATTGGTTTCATTAAATGAGTCATGAGTTGGAACCCATTCCTTCCAGCAAACACAAAGACATCTTACAAAGCTGTTCTTTGGAAATGAAGGTTCTTATAAGTAGAAAAAGAATGGAAAGGAAAGAGGCAATTTTTCCTGGCTTAGGTGACTGCCAGATGAGGAGTGAGAACGGTCTGGGGACAGATTATTTCATCTTCTCTTGAGTGATGGAGAGAGTTTCTTTATTGATGCTCATCAGACAAGTGACTGGTTGGGCTGGAGCAACAGTACAGCGAGGAGGGCGCTTGCCTTTGATACGGCAGACCCAAATCCGATTCCCAGAATCCCATATGGTCCCTGAGCCCTGCCAGAAGAAAGTCCTGAGTGCAGAGCCAAGACTCAGCTCTGAATCTCGCTGGGTGTGGCCAAAAAGGAAAATAGAAAGAAAAGAAGAAAGGTAAGAAGGAAGGAAGGGAGGGAAGGAGGAGAGGGAGGGGAAAAGAAAGAAGAAAAAGAAAGAAAAGAGAGGAAAGAAAGAAAGAAAGAGAGAGAGAAAGAAGGAAGGAAGGAAGGAAGGAAGGAAGGAAGGAAGGAAGGAAGGAAGGAAGGAAGGAAGGAAGAAGGAAGGAAGGAAGGAAGGAAGGAAGGAAGGAAGGAAGGAAAGGAAGAAAGAAAGAAAGAAAGAAAGAAAGAAGGAAGGAAGGAAGGAAGGAAGGAAGGAAGGAAGGAAGGAAGGAAAGAAAGAAAGAAAGAAAGAAAGAAAGAAAGAAAGAAAGAAAGAAAGAAAGAAAGAAAGAAAGAAAGAAAGAAAGAAAGAAAAGAAAGAAAGAAAGAAAAGAGGGGGCGGAGCGATAGCCCAGCGGGTAGGGCATTTGCCTTGCACGCGGCCGGCCCATGCGGCCAGGGTTCGATCCCCGGCATCCCATATGGTCCCCGAGCACCGCCAGGGGTAACTCCTGAGTGCAGAGCCAGGAGAAACCCCTGAGCATTGCCGGGTGTGGCCCAAAAAAGCAAAAAAAAAAAAAGAAAGAGAGAGAGAGAGAGAGAGAGAGAGAGAGAGAGAGAGAGAGGAACTGACCAGTGGAAAGAGATCCTGGGACTTAGGAAGCTTTTTGGTCTATGTCCCACCGTATGGCTCCTGCCTGGCAAATGCAGCTGAGAAGCCAAAAGGCTTTGGGGGAAGCACTTGGGGGCACTTGAGTCTCCATAAATGACAAGAATTAATAGAATGTGGGAGCATATTACAGAGGGTAGGTGCCTTGCACACGGCTGCATACTGTGCCTTGCATGCAGCCAACCAGTTCCCTGGCATCCCATGTATCCCTGGAGCCCCACCAGGAGAGATCCTTGAGCACAGAACCAGGAGTAAGCCCAGAGCATGCCAGGTGTGGTCCAAGAACAAAGTTAATAAAATATATTGATGCTGCAGGTGAGCTGGGTGATTCCCCAAAGGAGGTCATGGAGAAGATGAGTGAGGGAGGTGAGAACCTGCAGAGAGAGAGAGAGAGAGAGAGAGAGAGAGAGAGAGAGAGAGAGCACTGTCACTTTCCTGCTAGACCAACCTCGGTCTCCCTGGGAAGTGCTTGGGGACCGGACGGACTCTGACACACACATCTCTGCACAGTGTGGACACTCGTGTCACATCAGCCCCGCTGAAGCCCACTTGATCTACACAACACGGGAACAAGCTGACACCTCAACGCACCTCTGGGTTCTCTAGGCGTCATGGCCTCAGTGGGATGGAAATCAGCCCTGCCCAGTCATGGCTCATCTACAATTGTCAAAGCAAAATAGTTTTCACTTAGGGAAAAGAGGGATGGAGGGAAAGAAAAGTGTCTTCAATAGAAACCATAGGCTTCCTTATATCCAAAACACAGACTCAACAACACTGAAAACATGAGACCTAAGTTGCAACCACTGGAACTTTGTAACGTGCCTGCAAAGTTGACAGGTGGGCATGGGCAGGGGTTGGGCTATGGAGGGGATATGGGAACACTGGCAGACGACATCAATGCAGAAGTGGGATTGGTGTTGAAATGTTATATGCCAGAAACTCAACTACCAGTAACTTTGCAAGGCACAGTTCTTCAATTACATTTATTTATCTATCTATTTATTTATTTATCCGTTGCTTATTTATCTATTTATTTATTTATTTATTTAGGTTTTTTGTCACACCCGGCGATGCTCAGGGATTACTCCTGGCTCTTAGCTCAGGAATTACTCCTGGCACTGCGTGGGGAACCATATGGGATGCTGGGAATCAAACTCGGGTGGGCCACATGCAAGGCAAACGCCCTATCCACTAGACTGTCACTCCGGCCCCTTAACTAAATTTTTAAAAATATTTTTTAAAGAACGAAAACACAGACTTCTTTATTTATTTGTCTAGGGGAGACAGCCTAGAGTATCCCATGAAGTAAGATAAAAGAATTACACCTCTCAGGTTGAAATGTTGTAAACTCCCAGAATAAGAGAAATGCCTGAATCTTAAGCTTACGCTACTGTTGTATGTGGCCTTTCCCAAACTGCCCGCCTGGGAATTTCTATGCAGATTTGGCAGTTAACAGAGATAAGGGAAAGAGTTTCACCATCTTGGTGGTTCTGTCACATTCTCATCATACATAACCTGTTGATTTTTTGGCTATTCTCCTTTTTATGGGGGAACCGTTCTCCAGGTGACACCTCAGTTTCTTCATCTCCAGTGGGGTGCAAACTTCATGCGTTTAGGTTACTTCAGGGCCGGTGATAGGCAAGCTTATTAGTATTTCCATGACACTCTCTCTCATTGCCAGGGACTCCCAACTACCACCCAACTTCATGAATAATAACAATATCAGAATATACGATAGTAATAACACTATTGGTTTTAAAATTGAAAACTACATTTTTGTAATATTAGTTTGCTATTAATTGACCTTTCAAAATGACTTATTTTCTTAATCAGTTCCTTTAATCTCCCTAAAAGTTGCCATTTTAGAATCTGTTTCATTGTCACTTGTCTCTTGTCACTTGTCTTCCTGTTGTTCATTGATTTGCTGGAGCAGGCACCAGTAACGTCTCCATTTGTGGGAATGAGGTCCATTATTGTTACTGTTTTGGGCATGTCAAATACACCACAGGTAGCTTGCCAGGTTCTGCCGTGGCTCTGGGTTCATCCCAGGGGCCAAGTCTTTTTATTGGGGGGGGTCACACCCGGCGATGCTCAGGGGTTACTCCTGGCTCTGCACTCAGGAATTACTCCTGGCGGTGCTCGGGGACAATATGGGAATGCGGGGGATAGAACCCAGGCCGACATGGGCTGGCTGCATGCAAGACAAATGCCTTACCGGCTGGGCTAGGCTCGCTCCGGCCCCCAGTCTTTTTCTGTGTCAGACTGTCAACCATCCAGGGCAGAGCCCTGGGTATAGACAAGCCTGTCTTCTGTCTGCCATCTGCTGACACAGCTGGGCACCGCAGCCACACCTGCAGCACCTCGAGGGGCAGTAAAATTTTGTTTCATTAGGGATATGAATTTTTTTCAGGATTTATAAATATTGCCTTATTGTTTCTTGCATTATCCCAATGATAAACGTTGCTATCAACATCTTGGGGACGGAGTGATAGTCCAGCTGGGAGGGCATTTGCCTTGCATGCGGCCGACCCAGGTTCGATCCCTGGCATCCCATATGGTCTCCTGAGCACCGCCAGGAGTAATTCCTGAGTGCAGAGCCAGGAGTAACCCCTGAGCATTCCCAGGTGTGACCCAAAAAGCAAAAAAAAATTATCTTGGTTCCTCTGTATGTTGTATAAAAGCTCTTTGGGGCTAAGGGACAAGGCACCCCTCCCTTGCTGTGTTGGAGGTGGGCAGTGTTCTATGCTTAGGATTCACTCCTGGTAGTGCTTTAGGGACAGTGTGATTCTGGGAATGGAACCTGGGTTCCTACATCCACTCATCGTGTTGAAATATCACTCCAATCCTAGAACTTTTCAGCCTCATTTTGTTATTTTGGCTGAGTTTTCTATTTTCTCACTTACCACTGTTTCCCAAGCATTTTAAGTATGCTATGCCTTGGCTTCTCTTTTGATTCTCTATGGTAAGGAGGAATGAGCAACGGATCGGGGCCTACAGTGTTTCCCAGAATTCACGAGATCAGAGAGACGGGTTCTTGCCAATGTGATAAATGACTCAGCTTGAAAGGACTGAAATGTTGGGGGTGGGCAGTTGGCATTAGCAACTGTGGTTCTGTGAAGCAGCGTGACTCTGAGTTATTGGTAAGAGATTAATTTCAGTCAGAGGACAAATGCTGGGCTCTGGCTGGGACTCAAAGTATTGGAGTGAGAATTTGGAGGATTTTTGGAGTCTGCGATTTAAGACTACTTGAGCATTGGAAGTGTGGTTGATGGGGTTAGCAACAGCATCTAATGATGACTATCTTCCTGTTCATCATCTATTTACTCGAGCGGGCACCGGTAATATCTCCATATGTCCTGTCTCGCTAGTAGAGCCCAAGGGCATCTGCTTGCTCCAGGAACATAAAGAGCCTCAGACAATTATATTAGGTCATGGGAATGACCTAATATAATTGCTACTAGTATCTGGCATATCAAATACAACATGGGCAGCTTGCCAGGCTTGCCATATGGGTGGTATACTCTTGTAGTCACCTCTAAATACAGCATTTATTGATGAACCGCGCGAGCCAGGCTGTGATAGGCTCATCTGCTGCTGGGTGGAGTTCTGACGAGAGGGAAGTCCGATGTGGAAGATGGCAGCCCTCATGGAGTGGGGGGGTCGTCTGGCTTGTTGTGAGGCCCTGCTGGGGTGACGGATCAGGACTAGAACATGCCATCCCTCCCAGGTACCTCGTGAGCAGCTGGGCACAGGGAGAGCAAGTAGCAGCTCTGCCCCTTGTCTGTAAGTCTCTGGATCAGCATACCTGGGCCAGATTGAAAAAAAAAAAAACTGCTGCAGGGTGGGTGTCAATGATCCGGGCTGTGATAGGATCATCTGCTGCTGGGTGGAGTTCTTTTTTTTAATTTAATTTTTTTTCTTTTTTTAATTTTTAGATCTCTTATTTTTTTTTAAATTTTTTATTATACCACCGTGAGACATACAATTACAAAGGTGTTCATAATTGGTTTTTGGTAATACAGTATACCAGCACCCATCCCTCCACCAGTGCCCCATTTCCACCACCAATGTACCCCACCCCCCTCCTGCCCACCCCAGGCTGCCTCAATAGCAGGTACCCCAGTATCCTCTCTTTCTCTCTCTGTCTCTCTCTGTCTCTGCATCTCTCTCCCTCTTCTTTTATACATTGTGGCTAGCCCTGCAGATATTTAGAGCTTATCACTTAAGTCTCTTTGTGTATATTCAATGGTGAGTTTTAATCTGCCATTACCACTTCCCACATTTAGTAAAACACTGGTATCTATTTATGTCGCATTAATAAATGCAGTCATTCTATATCTGTCCTTTTCCTTCTGACTAATTTCACTCAGCATGATAGTCTCCATATCCATCCTTTTGTAGGTAAATTTCATAATTTCATCTTTTCTGACAGCTGCATAGTATTCCATAGTGTAGATGAACCACAGTTTCTTTAGCCAGTCCTCTGTTCTGGGGCATTTAGGTTGTTTCCAGATTCTAGCTATAGTGAATAGCGCAGAGATGAATAAAGAAGTACAGATAGTGTTTCTGCTATGTGTTTTTCGGTCTCTCAGGTATATTCCCAGGAGTGCTATTGCTGGATCAAATGGGAGCTCAATATCTAGTTTTCGGAGGAATGCCCATATTGTTTTCCAAAAGGGCTGGACCAGCTGGCACTCCCATCCACAGTGGATGAGAACCCTTTTCCCCCACATCCACGCCAGCACCGGTTGTTATTGCTGTTTTGGATGTGTGCCAGTCTCTGTGGTGTGAGATGGTACCTCATTGTTGTTTTGATTTGCATCTCCCTGATGATTAAAGATGAAGAGCACTTTTTTCATATGCCTTTTGCCCATTCGAATTTTTTTTTTTTTGGAAGCTTCTGTTCATTTCTTCTCCCCATTTTTTGATGGGGTTGGCTGTTTTTTCTTGTGGAGTGCTATCAGTGCCTGATATATCCTGGATATTAACCCCTTGTCAGATGGGTATTGGGTGAATATCTTTTCCCATTCTGTGGATTGTCTTTGTATCTTGATCACCATTTCTTTTGAGGTGCAGAAGCTTTTCAATTTTATATAATCCCATTTGTTTATCTTTGCTTCCATTTGCTTGGTCAGTGGTGTGTCGTCTTTAAAGATACTTTTAGTTTCGATGTCATAGAGCGTTTCTCCTATGTTTTCTTCGATGTACCTTATAGATTCATGTCTGATGTTGAGATCTATAATCCATTTTGATCTGACTTTTGTGCATGGCGTTAGAAGGAGGTCTAAGTTCAATTTTTTACATGTAGCTACCCAGTTTTCCCAGCACCATTTGTTGAAGAGGCTTTCTTTGCTCCACTTAATATTTTTTGCTCCTTTATCGAAGATTAAGTGGTTGTATATTGGGTGGAGTTCTTACGAGAGGAAATCCGATATGGAAGATGGCAGCCCTCATGGAGTGGGGGGGGGGGTGTCATCTGGCTTGTTGTGAGGCCCTGCTGATGTCTAAGCTTTTCTTGGATGATGAAAGAAATGGAAATAAATGGGAATTAAGGAAACTCAGAGGTGTGGTAGAAAGAAGAGCAGTTGGGTCAAAGAATTATTGGCACAGTTGCTAAATAAACTCAACAGGAAAGAATGTTAGCTACACCTTGTCATCTAATTTTAATTTGCCATTAAAGGTCTGAAAATTTTATAATAGGCAGAACCTCCTATGGGTAAGGGCAACCCCTCTGACCTGCCTGTGAGCTAGGTCATAGCATTCTATTGTTGGATTTTATTAAAACCCAGGTTTTATTAAATCTGCTTTATGGCCTCACTACAAATTACACCACCAGTTCTCCTAGCTCTCAGGCCTTTAGACTTGTCGTGGATGCTAAATTCAGATTTTGGAACTTTTCATCCTCCATACTCATGTGTCAATTAGTCATACTGTCTCCCTCAAACAGGCAGAGGCATGAAGGAAAGGAGGAGAACCCTGAGAGAAGTGCTAACCTAACCAGATATACTGTGGGTTATCTGATTATACTGTGAGTCCTGCCTCAAAAAACATAAATATTAATTTCAGGGCCCTTCTGGGCCACCTGCCCCTCAAGATGTTCTAGGTGTGGCTGCGGTGCCCGGCTGCATCGGCAGGTGGCAGACAGGAGACAGGCTTGTCTACACCCAGGTTTCTGCCCCGGGGCCCTGGATGGTTGATGGTCTGACATAGAAAAAGACTGGCCCCCCTGGGATGAAACCCAGAGCCACAGCAGAGCCTGGCAAGCTACCATGGTGTATTCAATATGCCAAACACAGTAACAATAATGGACCTCATTCCCAATGAATGGAGACATTACTGGTGCCCGCCGAGCAAATCAATGAACAACGGGAAGACAAGTGAAGTGATACAAGTGTGTTCCTTCTTATGAAGATTCAATTAAGTTTCTAAAAGAACACTTTTGGAGGCTAACTCTTGAACCTTGAGGTAGACAAAAATTTCCCCAGCCAGAGGAAGTTCAATAACAAAAGGAAAATGTTGAATTACACAGCACCAAAAACAATTTTTTTTTTTTT
>JAJIBD010034426.1:0-50511 GCA_021461705.1 Cryptotis parvus | reverse complement strand
CTGTGAAGGAGAATATTAATATACTTTTCAAAGTCTCTCCATAAATATCATGCACTTTAAAAAATATCATTTTAATTCAATAACTTCTAAATATCTTTTTCTTTCTCTGAAGTATATTCCCATTAAATTCACCTGTAAAATTTATATATTCTTAGTTCTAAAAGAGATTCTTTTGAAATTTATATTCATAGTCATATAGGAAAATGTGGTTTTACATATATATTAGAAATTATATGTAATAAGATGAAAAAATATTTTTACAGAGGAGGTAGAAAACATTATTAAGTTCTTTGTAGCTTAAGGAATTAGATATATGGCTTTATATGTGTGTGTATATTCACACACATATATGTGCATATATACATATATGTATGTTGAATGTCATCACACAGATTTGAAGGCCACCAGGTAATATTTAATATCACTTGTATCACTTGTATCACTTGTCTTTCCGACATTCATCGATTTCCTCGAGCTGGCACCAGTAACATCTCCATATGTCCTGTCACATGCTAGTGTAGCCTAAGGGCATCTGCTTGCTCCAGAAAGATGAAGAGCCTCAAACCATTCGTTTATGTAATGGGAATTATGTCTATAATTATTACTTGTTTTTGGCATATCAAATATGACACAGGTAGCCAGGCTCTGGGATACTCTCTGTAGTAGGCTCTCAGTTTGTGTATTTTCTGATGAACCGCAATGGGGAAAGATCAGCTTTTCTCTTGGGTGGAGCTCTGATGAGCTGTGGAGTTCGGATGTTGAAAATGGTTGCCCTCATGGTGCGGGGGGGTTCCTCTGGCTTCTTGTACCAGAGGAATATTGGGCACAGTTCCTCTTTATACTCATGGTCCCAGCATGGGACAGTTAGAATTTACTTTTGTGGAGACTACCACCCTGGCTATGTTGAGACTATCATTTAAGATGATAGGAAGGATCATACTAGTTTGCATTCAAGCAGGCAAGAGTGACCCTTTCAATATACAGAGAACAAGATACCCAGAATCACCCTGGTGCAGATATTAAGAAGAACCTTATGGAACCGTCAATATTAGATGAAGCCCATTAAGTTAAGATGTATTATCACTGTATCACTGTATTCCCGTTCATCATCGATTTGCTGGAGAGGGCACCAGTAACATCTTCATATGTCCTGTCTCATGCTAGTAGAGCCCACGGCACCTGCTTGCTCCAGGAATATAAAGAGCCTCAAAACATTCCATAAGGTAATGGAAATGAGGTCTATAATTTTACTGGTATTTGGCATATCAAATACAACATGGGTAACTTGCCAGGCTCTGCTGTGCGGGTAGCATACTCATCTCTAAATCCAGCATTTATTGATGAACCGCGAGGCCACTTGGCGCGCTGCACTGGGGCTGTGATAGGCTGGTCTGCTGGGTGGAGTTCTGCTGAGGGGGAAGTCCGATGTGGAAAATGAAGGCCCTCATGGAGTGGGGGTCGTCTGGCTTATTGCGAGGCTCTGCTGGGGTGGCGGGCCAGGGGCTGAACCCGCCATCCCTCCCTGGGCGCCTCGTGAGCGGCTGGGCACAGGGAGAGCAAGTAGCAGCTCTACCCCATGTCTGTGAGTTTCTCACAGTAAGATGTATTACTTTTATACAAAGTAATATTACCATGTGCCATAATTTTCATAAAATAAAATTACAAAGAACCTCTTTTAGCCACATGTCCAAACTTAATGAACTTTGGGTTCCCTGTGTGCAAGCACTTGAATATTTTTCTTTGTTTTTTGTTTTTATGTAGTAGAAAACCATGTTCTTATTTGAGTCACCACAAGGTGGCAATATAACACCAATGTCTATCAAGTAAAGGTCAAGTATGTAGTTTCAGAACCCCCAAATGGCATGTATAATTAATTAGCTTGTTATTATCCAATTTATCAATTAAAAGAAGGAATTTGTATTGATCTAGAACACATAAGCTGGTTGAACACAGTGTATCTATTATGTCTCCTCGACTGACATATATAATTATTAAGCACATTCTGTGCCGGTTCTTGGAATATATACAAAGTGCTATAATTCACACAATTAAATGCTAAGAGATCCTTGGGCACTTTGACGACACAAACTAACTTTATACTTTAAAAATCATTAAAAAATTAGCTATGTAATCATGTGATCTAAATTATAATCTGATAAAAATTAGAAATTAAAAAAAAAATTAAAAGCCCATATTGCCCACAAAGATTTTAGCTATGAAACTGTTCTATATATTTTTGGTTGTTTTCCATGAATAATTTTGCTGTATGGAGGCTGAGGATTCACCCAGTGCTGCTCAGGCCTTATTCCTGCCTCTGTGGTCAGGAATCACTCCTGGCAGGGCTCAGGGTGCCATATAGTGTCAAGGATTGAACCAAGGTCAGCTGCATGTGGAGCAATGCCCTACCCTCTGTACTTTCTCTAACCTATTTTTAAATAAAATTCAAGAATTTATTATAAAAAATATAAATATGCTTATATTTTTCTGTCACTTTTGTATGTTACTATTATCAGAAAAGATTGAACTCTCTCTTGAACTCAGGGGAAGTATTTCTTCCTAAAAGTAAAGAAACCCAGGACCAAAGGAGAGTTGTTCCTTCACTCTCACTTTCTTGAAAACTCATGATTAAAACTATTAGTGACCCCTGGATCTGATAGACTTGGTAAATTCATTTGATGGGCTTTGCAGGCATGAGCACTTCATGTTTGAATTTGGATTTAAGGGTGAAAACAATGTATAAAGCAAGGCACACTTATTCTGGAAAATAAAAAATTTTGCTACAAGTAAATATGATCTTTTAGCACTTTGTGCTGCAGTATTAGATGGCTTACAAAGACTCGGTTTCACTTGATTCCCATACCATGCTGAGAGGTTGACTACAAAGAAAACATAATCTGTATATTATTTCAAAATACTTACTAAAATGGAGTATAGTAGTTTCACAGAGCATACTGAATTTTGGTCGTGTTGTACTCTTTCAAAATGATCTCTATAATCTGAAATAAAGCTTATCTTTAGAAGTCTGTGATAAGGATTTCTTTAGTACAAAAAGAATTGTAGTGCTAGAGAGATAGTATTATCGTTAAGGTGCTTGTCTTGCACATAACCAACATAGATTCCATTCCCAGCATCCCGTATTTGGGATCCAATATGGTTTCCCTAGGTCTATCAGGAGTGGTTCCTGAATACAGAGCCACTAGTAAACCCTGAGCACTATCAGATGTGCCTCCCCATATCTGGGAAAAAAAATAATGACAACTGAAATTTTCTAATGGAGCAAATTACTCATTTTTAGATCAAGTGGAGGGAGGCCAATATTTATTAGAATAAAACAGAAAAGCTGTACATATAACTCAACTTGTTCTTCCTCGCCCATATTCTCCCAACATAGAATTACAATTCTCCACTTAACAGCTGCTGCTTTCCTGGTTACCAGGTCCCTTTTCACTATTGTATCACAGCACTCTTTTATATTACTTGCAATTTCATTTTGGCACTGTGATATAAACTATTGTTTTGTTATTTTTTTGGGTCACACAAGGCGATGCTCAGGGGTTACTGCTGGCTCTGCATTCAGGAATTACTCCTGGAAGTGCTGGGGGACCATATGGGATGTCAGAGATTGAACCCGGGTCAGCTGTGTGCAAGGCAAATGCCCTACCTGCTGTGCTATTGCTCCAACCCCTAAGCTATTGTTAATAAGAGTTTCATGCATAAGTGTTCTAAACTGCTCCCACCACCAGAGTGTCCGCGTCCTTCCTCCAATCTCTCAAGGTCCCTCAACTCCACCCCTGACCCCCCCCATAAGCTCAGCACTCTTTTTAATTAATCCACATCATGCCAGAAGCTTCTCAAGCAGCACTCTGAATAATTACTGTATACTAAATTATGATACCACTGAGAGGGAGATCTACTACTCCTCATCTGTTGATGAACAAAATATTGTGCTATGTAGTTCATGGAAAATAAATAGCATAGATGTATAAATAAATACTAGAATTAAAAAAACCCTCAAGGTATTTACCAAATACAGGAATTTAAATAGTCAGAGATAAATATGATGTTGTTGTAGTATACTCAAGCCAATGGTCACATTATTAGTGATTATTCTTTCATCTGACATTTATAGTCATTGAAAAGGTTGTCGTGTGTTTCAGTCCGCCTTGCCATACCACACATAATGAGACTGATTATAGTATTTTTTTTAAATTTAGTTCTTTATCAAATTTTGGTTTTGGGGCCACACACAGCAGTGCTCAGGGATCCTGTCTCACTCTGTGCTTGGGTTTTTTCCCTAGTGGTACTTGGAATACCATGCAGCATCAGGAAGAGATGAATACTGTTCTTCCATTTAGTGTGTTTCATATTGAAATAGAAATGGAAGTGTATACATAGAAGGGGATAAGAGCATCAGATACCAAGAAAATTCACCATTTCAGTGTGATAAAAATAAATAAATAAAATCATACTTTTATTTTGTTAAAATATTAAGCTTCACGTGTGATTTTTCTCTACAAAATCAATTTGAAGAGACCAGAGAGACAACTCAGAGGGCGGAGTACAAGCTCTGCACGGCTTTGCACACAGAGTCTTTGAGTACAAGCTTTGCACGGCTTTGTACACAGAGCCTTTGAGTTTGTTTCCCGGCATGGGAGCAATTCCTGAACTCCCTTTTCACTGCCTGGAGTGTCCTCCAAGAAAGCAATTTTGAAGTGGGTAGCAATATATGCTCATTTACCAATGATGAATCAGGGTCATAGAAGGAGTGTTATCTCTGCTTCACACAGCATGGGACAGAAACCCAATTATAACAACTACAAACTACCCAATATTCATACTTAAAAATATTTGATAATACTGTGTGTCAGGAATTTTATCCAAAAATTGCATGTATTGCCTCAATCCACATAATAAATCCAGGAAAAAGCCTGAGATATTACAGGAGTGAATGTGCTCGTCATGCACGTGGCTATTTTGGTTCAATTACAAGCATTAATTAGGGTCTCCATGCACTGCCAGAAGTTATCCAGGAGTCCAGCACTGAGTGTTATCAGCTATAGACCCCAAGTGTGGCCCCAAAGAAAACAAAAGCCCAGAGAAGTGTAGGAATTAGGAAGGAAGTATTGAAAAAATCAAAGACAGTGTTTTCTTAGTCTTATTTCAATTTTCTAAAAAAGTTTTTTCTTTTTATAAGTTGTAGAGCATACCTAATAGTGCTCAGGGTTGACTCCTGGCTCTGTGTTCAGTGATCACTCCACGTGGGGCTCGGGGGTGGTGCTGGCAACCAACCCTTGGTTAATGCTATACTATCTCTCTAGCCTTCTAACATGTTCCTTTAACTTAGCAACTTTATTACTAATGTTAAGAAAGTAAATGATGATTGTCTCTGAGGTTGTATTTCTAAGATCGTAGATCAAGGAAAATGTCAGAAATGATTATATAGATTTACATTCAGTAATAGATTTCTTTGTCATATCCTTTTGCAATGGTGGGGCAAATTTTGTAAATTAAAAGTCAACAACAAGGAAACTGTTCATTATGTAAGAAAGACTAAAGCAAAATCAGTATATTAGAGAATAGCACAACAAATTTGATAGAGCTCATTTCTGTTTATAGATTTATAAATTCATTCATAATAATCATGGGTCACTGAAATCATAATTTTTATGAAGCAAACCTCCCTTCTATCATAATCCTCCCTTCAACCTGTCCGGTTCCTCCCAAATCAATATTGGCATACCTTAATTTGTTTCTCATTATTTGTACTTTTTTCAAATTCTATATATGAATCTTTATGTGTTTATGTCCTGATCTGCATGTTAGATGTTTCTTTTACATGTTTCTGTTCTTGAGTGGATGAGGTATATTTAGAACAATTTTAGGGTCAGATGTAGTTAGCCTTAGGCTTAAGCCTAAGCCTTACCTATGGGAGACCCTGAGATTGTTCCCCCAGCACTGGAAAAAGAAAAAAACAGTAAATAGGTCAGAGTATGTCTGAGCAGATAATTCCGCATTTCTAAAAAAACTCCAAGTTATAATGAATATCTAGACCCAGTACACTTGCTTGCGAGGCAGATCTGGTTTTTCTGGGAAACATATGTGGATCAGAATCAATAAATCTGGCTCCAGCCACCACAGTGTTGCCCATCCTGCTTTTGCATGTTCCTCAGAGGGAGACAACTTGGGAATTAATTGCCTGTGGTCCTAGTTAAAAAATTCAGATTTCTGTGCAATACCTTCAAATCTGAGTTTTCTTTTTGCAAAATGAAGTACATGTATTGTTATAAACTTCAACAGCAATTTTCTAAATAGTAAAGTTAAAAAATCTGCAGTCTTTCAATATAGCCATTCATGTGTGATAGACATAGAATTTCTCACATACAAATGCAAGTGTGCATGCATGCACACTCACAGAAACACACACAAACACACACATACACACAACCACATACACCACTATTTCTGCCTTTTCAGTGACTTAGCTAGATGACATTTCCAAATTGCTCTTTTGTTTAGGCATGGTGAGCCAGTGATGTGTCAACAACAAAATTCAGGCCTTTTGAGGAACAAGTCTCTGCAGAAAAAAAATATGCTGTTTTATTTTATAATGATCAAATGAAAATACTAATGAGGCTCTTAGGGCTAGGGTCCCTTGAACAGACAACATGTGCAGCAGACTATATAAGCATTATATCAAGTGACAAAGTATACGTCTAGTACAAGTATTTTAGATTGATCCCGGCGTACATGGACCTCCACAAGCATCATCTACGAGGCCTTGGTGGCCCCTGAGTTTCAGAGGACCTGGGCCTTGTGGCTTCAGCCTGCCAAACCAAGTGCATAAGGCTGACCTGGAGTGATCCCTGGGATCCTGAGGTTCACTGCGTGTGTGTGCGAAGTGCGTGTGCACGTGCATGTGGTTAATAATGCAAGTAATAGAATTGGTCCACAGTTTATTGAAGATACAATTCAGTCTTCTATGGAATGCACACATCGCCTAATGTTGTGCAACTCTCAGTGAACTCTGACTCTAGCCAACTATACAGCACAGATGTAGAGGCCTAGCATAGGGTATTTAATGATCATATAAAGAGAAAAGCTAGAGAATAATGCAGTGAAGGGCCAGGTGATAAGAAAGATATGGGAGATGTTTGGGCTATGTAAGTCAGGAGTCTTAATGGGCATACTTCAAAGGATAATGTGACACATCTAGGAAAATATTAACAGAGTGAAAATTCCTGAAAAAAGGTGCAGATAATGTTGAAAAACCACGAGTAGAGGCAAAAAAATGGGGAGTAGATCATTATTCACAGTAGGGTAGAAGCAGCAGACATACAGAGGAACAGATTCATATTAGAGGAACAAAGGCCTTGAAGCTCCTGAGGAAAATAAACGGTCAGTCTTCTAAAAAAAATAGAGTAATTGAGTTCATCTGCTGAGACTCTGGGAAAGAGTTGATGATTTCATTTCTCACTCACCAACAATTGGCTTCTCTGGGACCCAGCACTAGCCTGCTCTCACAATTCTCTTCAATGTGTGCATAAAGAAAGATGAATGGAAATAATAGTATGATAAAAAAGGATGAAGAAAAAGGACACAAGTCAAGAAATAAGACTACATAATTAATCAATACATTGTGTATAAATATCAGATCTCACTCATTTGTGGAATATAGAGAGACAAGTTGATGGCATGGGCCATATCAATTGATAATAAAACTTGGTCGTTGTGTTACAGACTTGAGAAGACAGGGCTGAGACAAAAAGTGAAGTAATGATAAAGCAGACTGGAAATAACACAGGGCATAGGTGGAGGGTCTAGAGCCCATTGGTGGAGCTAAAGGGAGGCAACAAAATACACCAAAACCATAATGGTCGATTCACAAATAGCAAGTATGTGGGGAGGGAGATCAGACTAGACATGACACAAAAATAGGGGTGGGGTATCAAAAACGGAGGTGGAGAGACCTGGGTACTCCACTCCATTGTTGGCAATGGGGTGGTATAACTTTGTACATTAATGTAACCTTGCATATTAATGCTACATAGTATGCTAATGTACTATAACATCATTTTCTATAATATAACTTAAAATTTTTTGAAAGGGTTTCCCCTAACATCTAGGATGAAGATTTCTCACTAAGCTAAGCACTGAGCTCATCAATCGCTTTTCTGGGAGTCTACCCCAGAACACAAAAACAACCATTCAGAAGAAAATATACACACCATTATTCATTACAGCACTTAGCATAATAGCTAAGATATGGAATCAACTTATTTGTCTAAATATAGATAAGTGGATTATGAGGATGTGGGGCTATATAAAAATATATATTTTTATTATTATAGAGCCACATAGTATGCCATATATAGTATGCCATATATATGCCTATATATATAGTATGGCACATATATATAGCCATATATATGGCACATAGTATGCCATATATAGCATGGCAAATACATGTATGGCCATACATAGCATATAGTATGTCACATATGTATGTGCATGTATATATATGTATGTACATGCATATATATGTGTATGTATATATGTATGTACATACTATGTACATAGTATGTGGCTCTATGTGGCATACTATGTGGCTCTAAGAAATAAAATCTTGCAATTCACTGCCTCATAGATGGAAGTAAGTCATGGATGAAGTAAGTCAGAAGAAGTACAAACAGGATGATCTCACTTATCTGTGGTATATAAAAATTGGACAGAGGAAATGCAATTTGTGAAAAGGGATTGCCTAGATCACTCTTGACTCCAGAGTATAGGAAAAGGACAGAGAAGAATAGACATTGAGGGATGAAATATGAAAAAGTGGAAGTGAAGTAACAGGGGCAGGGGTTAATAGGTAGAGATCAATAGGTAGATATATCAGTAATGTAGAGAAATGGTACAACTATATATACAAACCACAAAATCAACAACACTGGAAACCTGAGAGTCAAACTACAAAAGCCAAACCTAAAAATGAGCCTGACAAGTAGGCTGCGGGAGTTAGGAGGAAACCTGCCTACACTGGTGGGAGGAAGTTGACACTGGTGGTGGGTTTGATGCTAGAACATTGCATTTCTAAAGCTTAATGGTGACTAACTTTGTAAATCACATTTTTAACTAAAATATTACATTAAAATACTAAAATTTAAAATATTCAATATTAAAATATTAAATTAAGCGTTGTCCTAAAGTTACTTTTTATCATTAAACTTTAGGCAGAATGTCAGAAAGCAAGGAGGTTAGACTCTGGTCATGCACCCCTTGTTAATCTGCTGTACAGATGGCAACATTGAACTCTTTAATGTTATAGGAAGAAAGGAAAATCTAAGAAACTATCACAGAATGCATGAGTAAGGCAGCTATGAAAATTAAATGCAATATTTAGGAATGGATCTTACAACAGAAAATTGAGTTAAGGAAGAATTGAGGGGATCATTGGGTGAGCAATAGTACAGCAGGTGGGGTTCTTGTCTTTCATGCAGCTCACTCAGCTTCAATCCTTGGCATTCCATATGGTTTCCCAAGTCTTTGAGGAGCGAGACCTGAGAGCACAGCCAGGAGTAAGTTCGAGTCCCAAGCACTGCTGGATGTCCCCCAACCAAACAGTGTACATCATGAACAATAGAAACAAAACAATAATGTAGACAGTATTAACACATGATTGCAAACATGATTACATACGTTAATAAATTGAGGACACATGTAATTATAAATTTAGGACTGCATTGTGAAAATACCAAAATAGAACATTTCAATGGATCACCACCTATGTTATGTTTCTTAAATATTATTATCTTGAAAGTTTCTTTTATAAATATAAACTTCTGGAAACTAAGCAATACTTCTGTCTACAGGTGATTGGTTCTATATTGGGACAATCATGGTCCCCTTCCAATTATGGAGTAGAATCCAAGAACCTGTAAATGATGCAAGCATCTGTGCTATGAATAATCCAGTTTTTTTTTTTGGCATTATCAGTGGATGGAAGTTGGATTTTTTTTTTTTTTTTTTGCTTTTTTGGTTCACACCCGGCGATGCTCAGGGGTTACTCCCGGCTCTGTACTCCGGAATTACTCCTGGAGGTGCTCGGGGACCATATGGGATGCCGGGGATCGAACCCGGGCCGGCATAGACCTGCTGCGTGAAAGGCAAATGCCCTACCCACTGGACTATCGCTCCAGCCCACAGTGGATGGAAGTTGGACAGAGAAATTAGGTCTGTAATAAGGAGAAAAAATGAAGTATGGCTGAATCAGAAAAATGCCACTTGAATTTCAAATAGCTTTCAATTCTTTCTGAGGTCCAGCTTCATTTCCTGCCTACCTTTGTTCTGAAGTAACATTAAATGAGAGCTGTGCCAAATGCTTCTAATTACAAAATATAACTCTAAGGAAGTAGCTACTATTAATATCATCCTCACTGTATAAATGAGAAAATGGAGCCACAGAATGCTTAATATGATTATGCCTAAGGTTACATATTTGGTAAGTGGTGAAAACTGAGATTCAGAATCAGGTAGAAAGCTTCCAAGTCCTGCTTTGACTTGTATGTACACTTCCTTTATTTAAGAGGTTTCCATGAGACCCCTCCTGTGTCCTCATAATAAAGTCTCCTTTTTGCTTAAGGTAGCATGAATTGGCTATTGTTGCTTAGAAACAAAGAGTAGGAACTAACACATCATTAAGTTAATGACCTGGCAGAAAAGATACTCCTAAATATGAAAAATGTAATACTGAGTAGAATATGGTAGTGATTATGAGAATTATACACAAAGCTGTTCAAAAACTGCAGTGAGATGGTTTCTCTATTTTGCAATAAATCATGGATGGAGGACTAAGACAAAAAGGTTGATGAATAATTTGATTCTGAATTGGGTCTTGTAAGTTGTTGACAAATGGAGGGAGATAGGAGAAGATACAGAGAGGTAACAACTTGGGAAAGTGTCATATGATGAACAAATTAAGAATGTACTAAGGTTTCAATGACTATATTGTTATAGTCAATGGTGTGTAGGGGGTGTTATAGTCAATGGTGTGTAGTTCCTAATCATGTCTGTATTAAATGATGTATCACTTTTATTCTCTAGAAAATAAAGACTTCACTAATACTTTAATAATCATATTATCTACAGTTTATTTTGCTCAGATTATGTTTGCTAGGTAGCAGTGATCAATCCATATAGAATGTAGAGAAATAACTAAATACAAGGCACCAGTTAGAAAAAAAATGATGTGTCAAGTCAGTGATAAATTAAAATAAAATGAAGAAAAGCATTCTATTAAACTTTCTATTAAAGAATACATTTGAAATAAATTTAAGGTAACATAGTATCCAAATTCATGTGGACTGAAAAAAGAAGGATCATCAATGAAACCCCTGAGATTTTAGCTGAATAATTAAATGGAAGAGCCACTAACTAGAATATAGCAAAGAATCAACTCTAATGAAAGAAAAGTTCCTTTTATTAATTATATGAATTTAACATAACACAAATTGCTTCTTTCTTGCTTATTTAACTTTTCTTTTTATTTTTGACTTTAAGGAGCTACTCCTGGATCTGTACTTGGGGTCATTCTTGTCAGTGCTCTGTAGTCTATGTGGTGCTCCTAAAGCAACCTGGATTATTCTAGCTTTTAAAAATCTCTCATTTTACACTTCCACATGTTTGCATCTGGTATTATTTAATGGCATTGGTAATATGGAAAGACAGGCATCCTTTTTTTAAACATCATGGGACAATTAGAATGGGAAGGAATGGGAGTGAAGATAGACAGCAGGCAACTACACCTCCGCTTCGCTCATGACATCGTTCTAATAACACCAAGCATTAGCCAAGTGGCACAAATGCTGGCTGACTTCGACCATGAACGTGGAAAGGTAGGTCTACAGCTGAAACTCAACAAAATAATATTCATGAAAAATGAACTAGTTTCAGATGCTCTGTTCACTCTCAATGGAACAAACATCTCTGAATGCAGCAGTTATGTATACCTAGGTTGAGAACTCAACATAACGAATGACCTAAAACCTGAGCTGATCAGGAGAATGAGAGCAGCCTTCCAGAACATCAAAGATTTCTTTGATGCTAAAGCTAAAAAGGACAAAGAACCTCTGACTCCGGGCACATCTCTTCGACTCTACCATTCTCCTTGAATTAATATATGCCTCAGAGACCTGGGCCCTCCGAAAGTAGGATGAGAAAGCTATTTGGGTCTCCCAAAGAGGAATCGAAAGAGCTATACTTGGAATATCACACCTCACTCAAGTGAGAGAAGGAATCTGGAGTTCCAACCTCCACTGAAGGTTGAGAGTCAGGGACACTGTCTCGTTTGCCAAGAGTTGTTGAAAATCCGATGGGCTGGACGTGTAATGTGTCTTGGAGAAGACTAGAGCCGTTACCACCTGGATCCCACAGGATGTCAAAAGATCACGTGGCTGCCCACCTACAAGATGGTCAGATATCTTCGTCAAGACCCTGAGCGAACGGTTTGAGTCTCTTCATATTCCTGGAGCAAGCAAATGCCTTTGGACTATACTGGCACATGACAGGGACAAATGGAAAGATTTATGGGTACCCACTTGAGGAAATTGACGAATAACAGGATATCAACTGATCAAGTAATATGAAAATTCAGAGGTTAAGCATTTCTATAACCCAAATAATTTCTACATATTTTGCAAAAGAATTTATAAAGATGATATCAGGCTTCCTGGGTATCTGAGATGAATTTTTAACTCCCCCCTTGCTGAGTACCAAGGATCTAAGTGGTTGGTATAGAAGGTAGTCTAAAATCTAAAGACGTTGTTTTGAAAATTCTTAGTACAGAGGAGAGTGGTTCTACATCCAAAGGTATACACTGAAGGTACTATAAAATTAAGAGTCTCCATCCAACTGGTGGAGTGCAAGGAGAGCAAAGGTGATGTGGAGCTTCCTGCAAATGATACTTTCACACCACTAAAGGCAAGAAGGCACTGGAACATGGAATAGATAGAAAACAATAGTTTCATTTATGTCCATAAGACTAAGAGACTACTGGCGGCCATGAGACACTGGCATTATCACCAGAAAGATCACCAGAAAAAGTACGGGTTCACTTCTATTGACTGTGGTTAAGTATTATCCTAAATCATAGGATTAATAGGTTGGAGAGTCATTTCTCAGACGATACAAGGGAATCAGATCAAATAATCCTGATTAATGGCAGGATGATTCGAGTTCCTGTTAAACTCAGTTCACTCAATGGTTAACAAAAGAAAGAGGAGGAAGAGAAGAGATTTGAGACTTGTAAATGAGAAATGAATTCCTTTAACACATGTATTCAGCTATAAGGAGATATTTATTCAGGAGCATTTAAATGGAGATATTAATGACATTATCATTAAATCACAAAGAAAGCTAAAATAATCATATGAAGCAAAGTAGGTCAGAAGAAGAAAGACACCTACTGGGTGATTCTACTTATTTATGGTGTATAGTATAAAATATCAAGGGAGTAGAAGCTATCAAGTGGGGGTTATCTATATTCTCCTGATTCCTGCATTATAGAACTGAGAAAGACAGTGAAGAAAGTAATTTGGTGGGTAAGAAGCAGCAGGATATGGGGCAGAGGCACCCGGGAGAGATGGCGGGTTCTAGCCCTGGTCCACCACCCCAGCAGAGCCTCCGCAACAAGTCAGATGACCCCCCCACTCCATGAGGGCTGCCATTTTCCACATCCGTACCTCCCTCTCATCAGAACTCCATCCAGCAGACAAGCCTATCACAGCCCGGATCATCAACACCCACTCTGCAGCAGTTTTTTTTTTTCCCAATCTGGCCCAGGTATGCTCCAGAGACTAACAGACATGGGGCAGAGCTGCTACCAGCTCTCCCTGTGCCCACACACTCACGAGGCACCTGGGAGGGATAGCAGGTTCTAGCCCTGGCCGGCCACCGCAGCAGAGCCTTGCAACAAGCCATACAACCCCCCCACACACACTCCATGAGGGCTGCCATTTTCCACATCCGGGCCTCCCTCTCATCAGAACTCATCAAAGCCCAGCTCGCCTGGCCACTTATGGCCACGTGGTTCATCAATAAATGCTGTATTTAGAGGTGACTACAAGAGTATGCCACTCACACGGCAAGCCTGGCAAGCTGCATGTCCTATTTGATATGCTAAATACCAGTAAGAATTATGTTAGGTCATTCCCATAACCTAATATAATGATTTGAGGCTCTTTATGTTCCTGGAGCAAGCAGATGCCCTTGGGCTCTACTAGCATGAGACAGGACATATGGAGATGTTACTGGAGCCCGCGAGAGCAAATTGCTGATGATGAACGGGAAGATAGTGATAGTGATAGTGAAGAAGCAGCAGATGGATGGTAACAGAAGCAGGGGCCTCAGATAGTTGGCAATAGAGAGCTGTAGTATTTCTAGATATCTAGCCACAGAGCCAACAAAACTGAAAGCATGAGATAAAAATTAGAATAACAAAACTTAAAAATTTGCCTGTCTTTCTTATATCCTCCAGTTCCATCTGTTTGTAGCAAACTGTGTGATTCCATCATTCCTTGCAGTTGCATAGTATTGCATTGGACATTTATAATATACCTTCATAATAAATTCATCTTTTGTTGATGCGTAGGTTGATTATATTAGTACAGTATCCTAGTGCAATAACTTAGCTATTGTACCAAGACCTACAATGAATAATGGTGTGTATACATCCTTTTGAATAAGTGTTTTGTGTCCAGGGTGCATGTATCAAGAAGTGGAATTGTTTGGTTCTATGACAACCCAATTAGTTTGCTGAGAACTCTTTTCCACAGTGGCTGAATCAGGCATTTCAACCAGCCATGGATTGGATCTATGGTATATAGAATAGTTTGAGGAGAGAATGAAATATAATTAAGATCAGCCCTGACCCCAGAGTATATGGATAAAGGCAAAAGAAGTAGAGAAATCAAGAGGAAAAGTAAGATGATAAGGAATAGAATTAATGGAGGAGCAGGGGTCAGAGTCCTGGTACATTGACATTGTGGGTAAATGGTGTAACTATATATAGAACCCACAGAATCAACATTAAAAACATGAAATCCAATGTCCAAACTTAATCCAATGACCAAACTTAAAAATGTTGCTGTTAATTGACAGGCTGGGAGTGTAGCAGGGGTGGGTTGGGAAGGGTGGTAAAGGGAGGGGAAACTTGGAAACACTGGTGGAGGGAAGTTGACCTTGGTGGCGAGATTGGTGCTAGGCATTATATGCCTAAAATTTAACTATCAGTAACTTTGTAAATCACAGTTCTTTAATACATATAATATATATGTATATATATTAGATATGTCAAGGAGGCAGGTTGGGAAGTGGGAGGGAAATGGGGGACATTGGAAGGAAACAGGCTGAAAAGTGGGAGGGAAATGGGGGACATTGGAAGGAAGATGACGCTGGTGTTGGAAGTTGTGCTGGAATATTTTATACTGAAAGTCAACTAGTAATAAGATTGTAAATCATAGTATCTTAATAAAAAGTAAAATACTTTATAATAGTACAGCAAATATTGCTTCTCACACCCCCCCATGATTCTTTTTTAAATAGCTCTCAAACTGATTTCTAAATAACATCAATGACCTTGTTTACTCTTGAGCCATATTTGATCAAAATAACTCACAAAATAACTGTGGTAACAAAATTTTTCTAAGCAGTCAGTATAACTTAGAGGAAAAAAACTGAATACATATGAGATCAGAACATTTTTGCCAGTTAAAGTCAGTTATTCAAAGGCAGGAAAACAAAAGTGGGTATAATTATAGTTAAATATACAGGATATCGAGCAGGTTTGGAGCAAACCAACATATCTGGAAAACATGATATAATCAACAGTCGAGGTCGTTGTGGGTATTTATCTTGGAAAACATTCAGAGGTAGACGATGGTTATAGTTACATAGTTCAAGGTCATTATGTGGTCAAGAAAGTACACATATTCTGTGAAGTTCCAGAGGAAAATAGAATATATAGTTTAGTTGATTATGAAGGCCAACTCTCTAGCTATTTAATGCTGTTCAAACTTAAAAGGGTTAGCTTGCAAAATAACCATCTCTTTGCCACTGAAAGTATTAAAATACTAAGGGTTATTAGAAAGACTCCATTCAACAATGAGTGAGGATGTTAGTTTTGATCAATTCCAGTATTTTATCCAATCTTAAGGCTTTTTATGAAAGTGCTTGTTGAACTTATCATGCTCATAATATCTAATACTTCTGTAAAGTTATAAACATATTCAAAGAAAATTAAAATATTGAGGGTTATTGTCATTTGATGCACTACAACTGTGGTGGGTTCATTTCTTGGCATATGAGAAGACAGTCAAGTTCTAAACAAAGACACCAGGACTTCTTGGGAAGGCCACGTGCAGTAAGGCTCCAGATGGTGTAAAACTGTGATGCCCAGTACAAGCCAAGAAAAACGTCATATAAAAACACAGTTTTAAAAAGAAAAAACTTGTTGAAGATTCTCCTGAAGGGTGCCAAACCCACACATATTTGGCATTTGTGGCATGGATGCCAAAGGCTGACAAAAACTTCCATATGATCCAAAACATATTTTAGGATTTTTTTTCTAACTCTAATACGTCCAAACACCTTAAACTTAATGCCACCCTTAGTTAAGAACTAAAGAGATGAAACTGATAGGAATATTTAGTTCTGAATTTATTTCACTCACTGCCCTTACTGGTTAGATTTGAGGGGAAAGCCACCTATAGAATAGGCAAGAAGAGTCACCAAATATTAATCATGGTGGAAAATATTTTGATACAGGATAATCATTCTGTCTGGAGAAGAATGCAAGTTAGAGTCCTTAGCTTTTTGCAATAAAGCTAAAGAAAAGTTATGCATACTTCTCTCCATGCGTCACCAATGAAAATCTAGTACCGGTGCTCTCTGAGAGGTCTTGCTTGCCCGTCAATTTTGTTGCAGGGCACTTTCTCTGCTAGCTGCTAGTTGCATTCGCCGAGCTCCACATCAGTTGGAGCCCTAATGAGTTCAGAAATCAAAGGTTCTGATATGGAGAGAGTCAGGGTACCTGCTCCTTTCTGATCTCTGAAGACAGCATCTCAGGCACAGCTTGTGTCATCTGTGACTCCTGATGTCCTCTTGATCATAAATAGCTACACCGTTGTCTGTGCTTCCTTTGGTAACTAGAAGCTGCATTCCAATAACACTATCATCTTCCTTTGTCCATTTAGCCCCACTGTTATTGCGGCTCTCTTAAAATTAACAGTAGCTCTTTAAAAGTGACAACCGTAGGGCCAGAGAGATAGTACAGTTATTAAGCATTGCCTGTAGATTGATTGCCAGTCAATCTTGGGTATGCACATGGTCCCCCTGAGCAACCAGGAGTGACTCACTCATGATCACACAGACAGGAGTAAACCCAGAGCAAAGCTCAATATGCCCATCAAAACAAATCATGAGGGTGAGCACCCTCATAGAGCAAGTTTTCAGGAGGTGCTCATTCTCTGGGTCAGGCAAGTATAGGATGTCTCTCAAGAATGATCGCCACTGAATGTTTGGATATTAGCATCCAGCTTATCCCTTTGGACTCCTACTTGGTCTCATTGCCTGATAGTTCATTTCATAGCTCTCCCATGACCTGTAATAGCAGTTTCTTCTACTGAATTACTTATGCATACCTTGAAAAATCCTACTATTTTGTTCATGGAATTTAATCTTGAATTTCCTTTTGCCTAGCACTTGCCAAGGTATAGCTGGTAAAAATTAAGTTGTCTTATGGAATATAATGTCTATTTCTAAGTATTTGAGTTTTACACTCATTTCAGTTTTGTTACTCAAATTATATAACTAGATCTCATTTGCTTAGAGTAATGTATGATAGCTTTCATAAATCCTATTTTTTAGACATTTTTTGTGAGGTTTGTCAAACCCAGCTGTGCTCAGAGCTTACTCCTGACTCTGTGCTCAAAAATCATTCCTGGGGGCGGAACGATAGCCCAGTGGGTAGGGCGTTTGCCTTGCAAGCGGCCGGCCTATGCCCTCCCCGGTTTGATCTCCGGCATTCCATATGGTCCCCTGAGCTCCGCCAGGAGTGGTTCCTGAGTGCAGAGCCAGGAGAAACCCCTGAGCATTGCCGGGTATGACCCAAAAAGCAAAAAAAAAAAAAAAAATCACTCCTGGCAGGTTCAGGAGACCATATTGGGTACTGGGTATTGTACCTGGTTTGTTTGCATACAAGGCAAGTGTTATACCTACCTGGAGTACACTGTCTGCCCCAAATCCCATGATTATTATTTAATAAATCCAATTCTTTTGAACTTATTGACAGCTATTATAAAACATTAAAAATAACTCTTGAAACAAAACTTAAAAGTTTTGTTTTGTATGACTGATTTTTTCTCCAGTTTTCCTAAAAATTGCTCTCTCTTGGGATCTCTCCTGGATATAAATTTAAGGATTGTTTCTCATGGCTCAGGGGACTGTATAAGGTACCTGAGATCAAACCCAAGCTGACTGTGTGCAAAGCAAGAACCCTAGCTGCTGTACTACCACTATAGCCCAACCCTCTTATTTTTTTAAATAAACTCAATACATAATTTATTACCTGATCATGGCAAACACTCATTCCATTACTGAGCAGATATTGAGTTCCTCCAATTTCCTGAGTGCCAGATATATAGTTAAAAATAAATACCCTATTTGGCTCTCTGGTGGAGAATCTCCTACTTATGATGGCTAAACAAAATATTAAAGATGCAAGAAAACAACTTATAGTGGAGATATGCTAAATAAGACAATTCCTTAAAGGAGCCCTATTGTAATAAAGGTGTTTGGCTGAAAGTGAAAAAGTGAGTGACAAACTTTTATGCATTAACTCTTTAAGTCAGTGAAGAAGTTTGGAAGAATCCCTTTAAAAATAGGGATGTTTAGTATATTCAGAGAGAAGTAAGGTGAGCATGGGAGAGGGAACCAGAAAAACAGTGCCAGAAAATAACATCAGATGTGAAAATATGGTACATCCAGATTATTTGTAAAGGAATATTTTAATCTTGTCAGTGTCATTAGTACAGGAGCCGAAATACTACTGCACATATTTTCAATCACAGGGATAAAGTAGAAGTGTCTCTGGGCACTGCACTTGCTTCCATATTACAAAACACGTTATTAGACCACAATGTTCTGAATAAGTATATCAGAACACACTTGGAAACATGTCATGAGTCAAAGTTCATATAAAGTAATTAGCAAAGTAATTGGAGTCATTCATATGCTTTTCTAACAAATAAGAAGTTCATATAAATAAGATTTCTGTAATTGACTATAATGATTTTTAGTGTCTTACTGCATAATACAATATGATTGAATGGATATCTATATGTCAAATATGTTCTAACTACACATAAAAGCCTTCTCTCAATCAAAAATACTGTTACAGGGGCTGGAGCGATAGCCCAGCGGGTAGGGTATTTGCCTTGCACACGGCAGGCCTGTGCCGGCCCAGGGTTCGATCCCGGCATCCCATATGGTCCCCCAAGCCCTGCCAGGAGTAATTCCTGAGTGCAGAGCCAGGAGTAACCCCTGAGCGCCGCCGGTGTGACCCAAAAAGCAAAAAAATACTGTTACATAGGACTGGGGTGATCACAACCAGTAGGGCACTTGTTTTGCCCATACCAACCCAGGTTTGATCCCCACAACATTCCCAAAGTCCCCCAAGCATCACTAAGAGCAATTCCTGACACCAGAAAAGGGAGTAACTCCTAATATCACCAAGTGTGGTTCCCCCCAAAACAAGCCAAACAAAAAATTACTATTGGATAATAGCCCTTAGGAATTCATTAAATTCTATTTAAGATAAAGAAGAAAACACAGAATCAGACAGCATGTAGTAATTAAACACCCACAAAGGCTTACATATCTATATTTAAGACACAATTCTTGACTTAAAAATTAGACATCATAAACCATTAATATCTTTAGGGCAAGCCATATAGTGTAAGAGAAGAGAGAGAAATACAGAGACAGAAACAGAGAAGTTGCCTGCTGTAGAGGCAGGCTGGGGTTGGGTAGGAGGGAGTATTTGGGTACTGGTGGGTCACTGGTGGAGGGCTGGATGCCGGAACACTGTATGACAGAGACCCAATTATGAACATCCTTTTAATAGTATATCTCATAGTGTATAATAAAAATTAAGGAAAAATTAATAAAATAAAAATTATGTGATAGAAAATCTGATTTTTGTTTGTTTGTTACATCTGGTGGTTCTCAGAGCCTACTTCTGGCTCTATACTCAGAGAAGAGTCCTGGTAGGGAGTAGGGAAATATAGAGGTGCCCAGGATTAAGTGCAAGTTGGCATTGGTTGTGTGAGGCAAGCTCCCTGTTATACTCTCTACCACCATAATGTATTTGAAGGAAAAGAAGTTATCACAGGTTGAACTAGCAAGATAGATTTCATAGAGCAAATAGCATTTGAACTTAGCAGTGAAGAGTAGGATGATTCTACAAAGACTTTTTAATTAAGTAAAAGAATTTAAAACAATACCAAAGACTAAATTTTCTAATGGCTCCATAGTTTCTAATGTTTGACATTATTTCCTAAATAATGTAAATTTCCCATTATATGTAATCTGATTTGGGAGAAGTACCGCAAATATGTATTCACTATTTAAACATATTAAGTGCTTTCTATATACTACTCTCTATGGGAGATTCATAGATGTAAGTAAAATATGATATATATATATATATATATATACATACATATATATATATAATGCATGGTTGCTTAACAGACTTTAAAATATTTTTATTATTGGGTAAAAGCATTAATGGTAAAAGCACTACAATAGTGTTCAAAGTTTCCTGTATGAAGGAATGTAAGGATGATGAAGGATGCGAAGGAACACCCCTGCTATCAAAGCTCCCATTATTAGTATGTACACAAACAGTTATTAGATGGCTTAGTTATTAGCCATCTAATAACTGCTCCTTCCCTCCATACCAACATTCTTCACTCTGTCCCTCTTCCCATTATTTGGTAATTGACAGTTATGTTTTGAGAGCATACTGTTACCTCCCATAGCACTTTCCTTATATTACTGTGTTACCTTTGTTTATTTGTATTTGGGCAACACCCACCGGTTCTCTGGGATTACTCTTAGTTCTGGAAGCAAGGGATTGCTACTAGCTCTGCACTCAGGGATAACTCCTGGCTGTGTCTGGGGACCATAGCAAGGGATCAAAGGCAGATCAGCCTCAGGCAAGGCAAGTGCCTTACTTATTGTGTTATTTTGCTGTTCCTCCATACATGTTAATTATTAATACAGTGCTTTGATGTGTATAGACATGTCCATATTTAAAATTTCAAACACCACACTGTTGAATATTTAAACTATGTGTATATTTCTCTATCTTGACTATATACTATAACTCTTTTCAGTTAAAGGTTTCACTTTCAGAGATTATTCTTTATAGCTAATGTCTGCAGGACATCTGTAAGTACTATTCCATTTCTTAACAGAAGTATGTCTGTTCTTGCTCAGGTTTTCAAGTCTAACTAAACTTGTATCAATTACTCACATCATCTCAGATGTCCAGGAGAAATTTATATCAAAATTTGTGAGCCATCTAATAACTGTATGTGTACTTCTATAATAAATATCTTTATTTTAGAAATCTTAGAGAGGCAGAACTGTTCTGGGCCATATTTTATAATAAACAGTTGAGAATTTCACATAAAAATGGAATAAATACAACATAGCATAGATTTCTGTGGAAAAGGGAAATATTTACTTCAATATATCTAAAATATATTTCAAGGTTGCATTTAAAATCTAAATCTAATCATTTCAGTACACAAATAATGCACTTGTGCTTTACTAGAGACAAATGACAAATGCCTGAATTTCATAGAAAGCATAAGGTTTAATTTAATTCAACTTTTTCTCATTTCACCAAGGGCATATTTATAAACATCATTTCAAACCAGACAAGTTTGGTGAAGCACAATATAAATGATTTTCAGCGACTGAATATTTGAATTAGAAAAATTTGTCTTAATTCTTTGGACATCACATACCTAGTTTCTATCTAAGTCTTATACTTAGAATATGTAAATCTTTTCACTTTATGCCATATCTACCGATGTACATCTGGCTCACTGGTTACAGCCCATTTGTGGGGCCAGGGCCCTAACCAGAGTTGGCCGCATGCAAGGCAAGTGCTTTAACCCCTATACTATCTCTCCAGTCCAAAATAAATATTTTCTTTTTAAGTAAAAACTTTTTTTTTTACCTGCAGCATATAATCAATTTCAATTTTGTATACTGAAAGTAGCTTGGATCTCTAAATTAAGTGTATTAATTTTGTGGGGGAAAGAAAACTGTAAATTATAAAAAATTTAAAAAAATCTGAATACAATGTTATTCTTTAGGCAAAAAATGCAGTACATACTACATAGAAATGCTTTTAATTACATATACTAATCTGATCAGTGGATGGAACACTTCTGTACAACATATAGAATTCATTTGTCAGTCTTATACATGAGAAAAACTTGTGAACTCTGCAGTTCATGTATATAAACACTTGTGTGTCAGTATTTTTAAGGGATTTCTAGAATTTAGTATAAGATAAGCTTTTAACATCAATATCCCATATTTATTGTCACAACACTAGCTGCATTTTAACATTTATCTGACCAAGTAGAGTTGAGTGGTAAATCTCTATAAACCAAATAAAATATAAGATGTAATGTCTTCGCATGTAAAATAACTTACTATGTTTTATTAAGACTTTTGCCCTTATTGTGATGCTACAGGGTTTGGAACCCAAATCATTTTACTTTAAGCTCAAGATATAAAAAAGATTTAAAAAATACAACATGATTTATACAATCTATTCTGTGGTGTTTTGTTGGCAAGCAGTATAAACATCTTAAAGAATAATGCCCCTCCTATACATTTGTAGCCATCAAGACACTCTTTAAGGCAGTAAAGATATTTTTTGAGAGTAAATGGATTTTTGTAATGTCAAAAAGAAACATGTGGAATGCATTCCTCAACTTTCTGAAATCTCCAACTGTGAGCGACATATACTGTATTTTTAAAGTTAAAAAAAATCCACTTTAAATTTCAAATAAACACATTTCAAAAAATGTAACTACAAACAAAATATCTAGGATTTTTATGCCCTCTAACCAATTATAGGAATAGGGAACTATTAAACCATAGAAACAATGTTTTTTTTTTTAATTTTAAGATATAGTAAGAGATGTATAGAATACTTGGAACATAATACGAATAAGAAAATAATTTTGAACTTCCATGTTACTTTGACTAGTAAAGTTATTTCTTGAAATTGACATATTTTAACTTGACATTATTTAAAATAAAAATTCCCCTTGGGCAAGAAAAATAAGCTTATTTTATTAGAACTTTCAAAAATAAGACCTTAAAATTATGCCAACTTATTTTTGGCATTACAAAGCAACAGCTTATGTAGAAACATCTGATTATCCTACTTGGACTTAAATAAACCAAAGATGTACTTACAATAGTCAACTGAAAAATGGGCACTCCAGCTGTTCCATAAAACATAGCTGTGCAAATACATTAATGTTGAACACAATATTATGTCTAGCTTTAGAAAGGGAAGTTAAATCATGGCAAAATTAGAGAAAATAATTTGGGCTGGATAATTACTATTATAGTAGTTCATTTGTTCTGTAAGAAGGACACATAAAGCAAACTGAGGCAAATTTTGCATCCATTAGATATCCCATCCCATGAGACTCACAGACATGGGGCAGAGCTGCTACTGGCTCTCCTTGTGCCCAGCCACTCATGAGGCGCCCAGGAGGGATGGCGGGGGTCTAGCCCTGGCCCGCCACCCCAGCAGAGCCTTGCAACAAGCCAGACGACCCCCCACTCCATGAGAACCTCCATTTTCCACATCTGGACTTCCCCCTCGTCAGAACTCCACTCAGCAGACCAGCCTATCACAGCCCGGCTTGCACAGTCGCTGCGGCAGCGTGGTTCATCAATAAATCCTGGACTTAGAGATGACTACAATAGTATGCTACCTGCACTGCAGAGCCTGGCAAGCTACCCGTGTTGTATTTGATATGCCAAATACCAGTAATAATTATAGACCTCATTCCAAATGGATTGAGGCTCTTTATGTTCCTGGAGCAGGCAGATGCCCTTGGGCTCTGCTAGCACGAGACAGGACATATGGAGATGTTACTGGGGCCCACTCGAGCAAATCGATGATGAACGGAAGACAGTGATACAGTGATAGATATCCCATACAGAAATCCTTTCAGATTAGGAGTGCTTTGGGCCATCCTAATGCAGTTTGTAAAAATTAAAGTCACTAATAAGGAACACTGTGAAAATGTCTTATGCATACTTAAAGTTATTAAGAAGAACTGTTTGAGAAGAATGCTTGGGGAGGCTGGATCAGATTCCGATGGAGGGTGTGGTGTTGGATTGTTGTAGGCATGAAACATTATTAGCAGTATTGTATATCATGGGCTTAAAGTTTAAGAAACAAATTAATATTTTCGTCTCTGTGCTTACTTTTCTAAAACACGTTACAGCTGGTCTCAAATACTACTCCCTGCTCTTACCTTCCTTATAACTCCCACCTTAATCTGTTGCAAATATGTTCAGAATCACTGAATCTTCTACATTTATACATGTCCACCTTTTAAGATATGCCTTCTTTAGTCTCCCTTTCCAATTTTACCATACTGCTTTATCATCTCATATAATATCCTCTTTGACTTTCCAAGTTCTCTCTCCATCACCTATCTGCCTTCAACTTCTACATCAAGAATAAGAATTATATTTATTATTTCATTTCATTAGAATCTAAGTGTTGTAGTATAATCTCAAATACTCTATCTGTAGAACCATGTACATTCTTTGTAGTGATTTAAAGCAGAGCATGCAAATAATCAAGAAAAATGGCAGCCATCGTCACCTTTGCATAGACAATCTATGGGGAAAAGGTGTAAAGATTAATATGAACCTTACCTAAGAACAAACTTCCTGCGTGGTAGATATGCCTTAGATCAGTGGCTTTGTTTTTTTTTTAATTTTTTATTTTTACAATTACAAAGATATACAATTAAACCAAACCACAAACCAATGTGGTCCACTGCTGTGGGAAATCAGAAACTGCTGATCTACTGTCTTAGTTACACTTCCAGTCCAAGGACAGGTAATACAGAACAGGTGCCAGACTGCAGGTAAAAACGTTGAATGCTGTCTTAGAAACAACTATATTCTCGGTTTTATATTGCTGCTATACATTTCAGTCAATAGATTTCTCAGGAGCAGATAACTGCGGAACATGTAGACAAAACAATGACTCCATCACAATTAGAAACACTGTTTATGAGGGAAAATTGTGCACAGGAGGTACAAAGACTCTCTTTCTAACTGGAACAATATGTGTGGTCAAAATAGACAAATAAACTGTGCTAACTTTACAGTGCTGAGTTCATACAACTTTCATCTAAGAGAGAAAAGGAGGTGAAAAGGAGCCCTCGCAATGTGGGAAATTATAGATGCTTTAAAGTAAATGAAGAAGGGATAGGTAATGATTTAAAAATTCACTTTAGTTACTTGACTTTGGAACTCTCTGCTGAAGAGAATTTTTTTCAGAAAAGTTATGGTGTCTATGCAAAATTTCAAAACATCCCATTAAGCAATAAAATTAATTCTGGCATGAGTTTTAAAATAAAGCAATAAAACATTACTTTTTTTTTGTTTAGAACACTGGCCCAACTGCAGATTTTCAAATATCTCAAAATATCTGCTTCTTTTTTTAAGGCATATAACCTCTAGGCACCTCTCCAGATGGAATCATCACTGAAAGAAAGTGAGCTTTGTCTTTTGTTCTGTTTCTGATTGAGCTGTACATTTCTCTGCTCCACGTACTCTGCTTTCCAGAGAAACACATGGGATAAACTCTCAGGATAAAATACTTCCAAGTTCTTTTGAATGTCTTTAGTCTCACCTCCATGGCATTAATCTATATGTGCAGAATCATAAAATAGAGAGAATAGAAAACAGGTGGAAGTTGGGAACTAAACAAGCCTTCAGACTTAAATGTTTTATTTCATTTTATTTTAGCTTGTTTTGCTATTCAGATTTTATACTTCATATTTTCAATATTAAATTGACATTGTGGCTTTACAAAAGTATCTTGAATTAAACATTTGCCAAGTTACACATCATTTGAAAGCACGGGTTGGAGAGAATGCACAGTGGTTAAAGCACTACCTTGCATGTGATTGACCATGGTTTGATCTTTGGAAATACATATGATCCCCTGAGCACCACCCCCAGGAGTAAACCCTGAGCACTGTATTGTGTGGCTCAAAAGCCTCTTCCCCAAATGCTGCCAAATAAACAGTAAAGTCTTACTTACTATTAAATGCATAATTAAAAATATGTTCCATTAGATTTCCATGAAGATCAGTTACTTTATCTTAAAACGTGATTATTATAAAAGTGGATCTGAGAAATAGTATAGCACATTGGGCAATTGCCTTGCATGTGACTGATCCAGTTTCTATTCCCAGCATCATCTATGGTCCCTTGAACTCTGTCAGGAGTGATCCCTGAGACAGAAATAAGAAGAGATAAAAAATAAGCCCTGAGTACCTCCAGGTGTAGTCCAAAGCACCAAAGAATATTAAAGAAAATATCAGATGATTTTTAGCAGTTAGGAGCCAAAGAACAAAGTAAGAAAATATCAAAGTACTATTGTATAACTTTGACACTGGCTAATGTGGCTTACACTGATTCTACTTTGCATTAAAACATTTCTACTTCAAGATCTCTATGTATTCAGATAGAAAGCTACCTAATGTAACTTTACTAGAAACCATATCCAGTAGTGATCAGGGGCCTGGGCTACTCTCTACTGCTCTAAGGCATCATTAGGGTGACACCCAGTATAGCTAGACTGGGAAGTCTATGAGACTGGGAACCGAACTCGGGGCCTCCCATTTACCTGCTTGGCTACTTGATGACTATTCCCAGATCCTCAAGAATACTATAAAGGGAACATTTTCCAAACACAATTCTTACGGCATTTAAAATTAATTAGGATAAACAACCAAGTGAAGATTAAAAAAAAAACCAAACAAAGGTTTCTCTTTGTGGTTTCCACAGGTAAAAATAAAGTCCTTCTAGTGTGAGTACTTCTGCACGCAGAGCTGAGGTCTTTCTCAATCCTCTCGTACTCCTTTGTGGTATTTGAGAGAATGAAATGTTAAAAATCATCCCAGTATTGTGAGCCTACTGAGGATTGAAAATAGGACCCATTCTAGGGGCTTCTATATTGATCTAATGCTTTTTTAAATTAAATATTTTATTATACCACCGTGAGATACACAATTACAACATTGTTCATGTTTAGAGGTTTCAGTCACATAGTGTTCCAGCACCTGCCCTCCACCAGTGCCCATTTCCCACCACCAATGTCCCCAATTTCCTCCCCTCTCCCATAGCCTGTCTAAATGGCAGTTTCTTTATCTCTTTTCTCGCTCCCTCTCTCTCTTTTTCTTCTCTTACACATTGTGGGTTGCACTACATACACTTAGAGACCATCATGTGCATTTTTTGCCTGTATTTAATGCTCTGTTCTAGGTTGGTATTCTTTCGACATTTATTCACACATGTTCCCTTCTCTGTCTTACCTAAACTCTGACTCCCACGTTTGCGTGTAATTTCCACTTTTGATAAGACCTCCTGATCAACGTTTCACCTGACACTGGATTTTGGTGTCATAATTTATATATATGTAAATATATATATAAATTATATATATAAATATATATATATATAAATTACGACACCAAAATGGGGAGATGATATATATGTATATGTCATGCAAATAAATGCAATCATTCTATATCTCTCTCCTGACTAATTTCACTCAACATGATCCTTTCCATGTCCATCCATTTATAGACAAATGTCATAACTTCATTTTTCCCTAACAGCTGCATAGTATTCCATTGTGTAGATGTACCACTGTTTCTTTATCCAGTCATCAGTTCTCGGGCATACTGGTTGTTTCCAGGTTCTGGCTATTGTAAATAGTGCTGCTATTAAAATAAAAGTGTGAATTGTGCTTCCGCTCTGTGTTTTTGGCTCCCCAGGGTATATTCCCAGGAGTGGTATGGCTGGGTCAAATTTTGATTAAAGTTTCAGTTTCCAAGAATCGAGGTGTGTTGTTAAATGAGGACTTATGGTGTTAACTAACAATAAACATGAACCATCTCCCCACTGTTACAGCTCACTAATAACCAGTACTCTTCTACTGGAGTTTGACACAATAATATATGCATAAATATATACCACACTATTTTATTCATAGTTTGGTGGAAACTTAGATTGTTTCTCTAACTTGGCTAAGAATGACAAGACAGCAAACACTGGCTGACAGTATCTCCTAGTGATCATTCCTTTCAAATATATAACAGAAATTGAATTTCTGGATCATATATAGATAAGCATATTTGTTTTTTTTATTCACCATTCTGATATCTATAGAGAATACACAATTTTTTAGTCCCACTAATATGTTTTTATACCCCGCAAATGAGTGCAGTTATTCTATACTTGTCCTTTTCCCTCTGACTAATTTCACTCAACATAATACTCTCCATGTCCATTTATTTACAGGCAAATTTCATAACTTTTTTTTCTCCTAACAGTTGCATAGTATTTCATTGTGTAGATGTACCGCAGTTTCTTTATTCAGTCATATGTTCTTGGACACTCAGGTTGTTTCCAGATGCTGGCTATTGTGAATAGTGCTGCTGTGAACATAGATGTACAGATGGTATTTCTGCTGTATATTTTTGGCCTTCCAGGTTACAGTCCCAGGAGTGGTCCCAAATGGAAGCTCAATTTCTAGATTTTGGAGGGTTGTCCATATTGTTTTATAAAAAAGGCTGTACCAGTCGATATTCCCACTGACAATGGATGAGACACTTTCTCCCTGCATCCACGCTAGCATTGGTTGTTCTTGCTCTTTTGGATTTGTGCCAGTCTCCTTGATGTGAGATCATTGTTGTTTTGATTTGCATCTCCCTGATGATTAGTGATTAATACTTTTTTTTCATTCGAATTTCTTCTTTGTTGAGTTTCTCTTCATTTTTTTCCTCCCCATTTTTTGATGGGATTGGCTGCTTTCTTCATTGTAAAGTTCTACTAGTGCCTAATATATCATGGATATTAACTCCTTATCAGATGGGCATTGGGTGGATATTGTTTCTCTGTGGGCTGTCTTTGTATGTTGGTCACCATTTCTTTTGAGGTGCAGAAGCTTTTTAGTTACCTGTAGTCCCATAACTTTATCTTTGCTTCCAATTGCTGTTAATGGTGTTTCCTCTTTGAAGATGCTTTTAGTTTCAATGTCGTGGAGAATTTTTCCTATGTTTTTCTCAATGTGCTTTTTGGATTCAGGTCTGATATTGAGATCTGACTTTTCTGCATGGTGTTAGATGACATCTAAGTTCACTTTTTTATACTAGCTGCCCAGTTTTCCCTGTACCACTTGTTGAAGAGGCTTTCCTTGTTCACGTTAGTATTTTTTGCTCCTTTATCAAAGATTAAATTATCATATATTTGAGGATGTATATCAGGATACCCAAATCTATTTTATAGGTCCCCAGGTCTGGTTTTACTCTAACATGATTCTATTTTAATTACTACTGCTTTGTAAATCAGTTTGAAGTGGGCATGGTGATGCCTCCCACTTGAACCCCGGTATTCCGTATGGTCCCCTGAGCACCGCCAGGAGTAATTCCTGAGTGCAGAGCCAGGAGTAACCCCTGAGCATCTCCGGGTGTGACCCAAAAAGCAAAAAAAAAAAAAAAAACCCAACAAAACAACAACAACAAAGGCAAATGCCCTGCCCACTGGACTATCACTCTGGCCCTTACAAGGTAAATTTTAACCATGCCAGGGACCGGAGTGATGGCACAGTGGGGAGGGCATTTGTCTTGCATGAGACAGACCCGGGTTCAATCCCCAGCATTCCATATGGTCCCCTGAGCACCTGCCAGTAGGAATTCCTGAGTATAGAACCAGGAGTAATTCCTAAGCATCACTGGGTGTGACCCCAAAAAGCAAAAAAAAAAATGCCCTTTTCAGTCTTTTTCTAAAATTTTTCATCATGCTTAGCACAGAGAACCACGGGCGTCCATTAATTGTGGGCTATTTCCCCTATCCCACATGACCTACTCCTTGTTATTGTTTGCTGACACCCGCAGGTCTCGTTTAATGGCTCTCCCCAGACTTAAGATTTCCCCACACTCACTCTCTCAGAAGGTTTTTGGCCTTATCTGCTGCTCAGAGTGCGGATAGCTGCTGTTTCTGTGCCAGAACCTGGGTTTGCTGGCATATAGCTGCCATCTTGTCGCCCCTCGTTTTTGAAATTTTTTTGAAAAATCTGCAACTAGTTTTCATTCCCACCTACAGTGAAGGAGGATTTCTGTTACTCTGCATCCCTGGAAGCACCTACCTATTATTTCTAACTTCCTATATAAATCTTTCTACTAGAGAGAAGTGACTTCTCATTGTCACTCTGGCTTGCATTTCCCTAATTATTATATGATGATGAGCTTTTTACTGGGTCCCTTTTGGTCATCTGCTTTTCTTTGGAGGGTTTGTTCAGCATTCCCCCACATTTTTGATATTTTTCCCCTCTTGGAGAATTTGTGAGTGCTTTATAGAACTTGAATACTTGAATATTAGATAATATGGATGGTGACAATATTTTCTCCTTTTCCTTTCTCCCTTTTAATATTTTTTACTTCAGTGATAGTTTCTTATTGGTGGAGTGCGTTTTTATGTAATTCCAAATGTTTATTTCTTGTCTTTAGAGCCACAATACATCATGAAAGCCAATTAAAATGTATTATTGAGATAACATGATATATAATAATGTTCATACTTTGGTATAGAAAGTGATTGCACCTCTTCCACCACTATAGTTTACCAAAAAACCCTTCACACCTTTTTTATGGCATATAGAATTTAGATTAAAAAATCTGGTAGCTGGGATGCCTATGATTAAGGAAAAGCAGCAGTGGTACATGCTGAGGGCTTGCCTACTGGCTTTCACCTCATTACCTTAACACTGTATACTTACATGGGGGGAAGATAAATCAGATGCTCATTTCTGCTTAAAAGCAGATCAAATTTAGAAGAGGCTGTAAAGGGCATTTTGGGTCCAACTCAGTACCATTGGCCGACATAACCAAATTACCTCCCCAACAATAATATTTCCTGATGACAAAAAGAAGGTTGTAAATGCATGAATTAGGGAGAGGATTCACAACAATTTATCTTTAACAATTGGTCATTCAATTTTGTAACAGTATAAAATTTTTGTTGATAGAACTGTCATTTTTCTTTAAGATTTCCTTCTGTTTCTCACATTCCCATTTATGTCTGTGTCTTACAGATGTTGCTTCTTCAAAATTATCGTACTTAATTTGTAGTATATACTCTTCATGAAGAAAGTAAAAAGAATTCATAAAGTTAAAAGCTTGGTAAGAGTATACCAGATTCTTGAGTTCATGGTCCATTTAAATTTGAGAACTCAGGTTCTCTAGGTTGTATACTGAATATAAAACAATTAACCATAAATGTTTATCGTTGGGTAAACAGGACTGAGAAATGTTATACCTAATGCTTTGATTAAGCAAGAGAAAATATTGGGCAGAAGAGATAGTACAGCAGGTAGAATGTCTATCTTGCATTTGCTGACCTGGGATGCTTCTTTGTCACCACCTAAGGTCCCCTGAACATAGCTAGAAATAACCCCTGAGCACAGAGTCAAGTGTAACCATAAGCACCACCAGAGGCATCCTCCCCATACACAAAAAAGGCAGTATTATTAGCCATAAATGTGGTTTTGTAGTTTTGCAGAAAATTTAGGAGAGATGAAACTTTAGAATAATTCAAAGGGAGTGAATTAAACATAAAATTAAAAACTTCATCATCAATATGATAGGAAGCTGATAAAAAATGCTACTTCTTCAATTAATCTGAATATTGGGCATGCCACTTGTGCTTTATTTCTTCTCTTTCTGTTGTCTTTTCCATCTTTCAGACACAGTGATTCTCTCCTTGGTGGACAGAAACAGCAGTTTAAGGGCTACATGACAATGATTTCATTGATGACTGTTCAGTTACTCAAGTGAAAAAGCTGGGAAATTAGTCTTGCATACTTTTCTTTCTCCTACCTTCCAATTTTGCTCAGTCTTGAGATCCTATTGATATGTCTCTTGGGTTGGAGTGATACTACATCCGTAGAGCATTTGCCTTGTATTCAAATGACCCAAGTTGGATCCTTGGCATTCCATAGGCCCCCAAGACCACGAGGAGTAATTCTGAGGGAGAGCCAGGAGTAAACTATGAGCATAGCTTGGTGTGATCCAAAAAACATGGAAAAAAAATACCCTATTAATATGTCTTTTAGGTAAGTTTCCCATAACCTTCTCCATCTCAGGATTATCTGTTTATATGCTTTACATACAAACCTTTCAGTATTTGTTGCTAGGGTTACCATAATTGCCTTTGACCTAGTTATCTTAGTCCTATATTCTTTACTTTTTAGTACTTTGCAAGAAAAATTGTTTTAAAAAATGCCAACAAATGTGAAAATATTAATCTCCTGTTTTAAGAAAGTCCAAAGTTCATTCTTTAGGCCTTTTTTCATCAAGATTCCGACATCAGGATAGGTTGTGTGGATTCATCTTAGAAAATTATCTTTTCATTATCTTTATTGCCTTCGAATTTTAATTTTAGTAACATAAACTTTTCACAGATCCTCCAGGTTGTGTCCAACCTTCTTGTTCATTTATAATTATTTTTGGTACATAAATCTACCTATATATTACATGACACTTCTTCCTCTGAAAGGATTGCTTCTTTAATACAAGCTGCTTTATTTTTCTAAATAAATCCTGGCTTCAACCTGCTCTTTAAGCCCATTATCTTCCTCGATCATTGCTTATCCCTATCTATGCTTTTTCGGTTCTGGAGAAGATGGTGTTCTCTTGAAAACTTATCTCCTCTTTATCTCTCCCCTCACAACTTTCTAAGTAAGTTCCAGTAAAATTGTCTTACTTTAAAAAAGTAAATAAATAAATAATAGCTTCATCCAATAGAGATCCCATGTTAAGAAGTTAGTCGTGTGAAAAATTAACTATTCTCTGAATTGACATGCCTGTAGTTCAACTATAGAGCATCTACATAATAATGAATAAAAATATATATTTTCATATTTTTGCAAAGATTTCAACTGACTATTCAGGTTTCTTTTGTATAACATCTAAAACTAAGTTGGTTGGGTACCTGAATGATTTAGTAAGTTCCTGATCTGCATTACATGTATCAGTGATTAGAACTAAATTAAAGAATTAAAGAAGCAACTTAAGTCTAAAGACCTGAAAACAATGGTGTCTAAATGTTAACAATTTCTCAAAAATTACTCACCTCCCATCATTATCTTGTTCTATATCCTTATGTACTGAGATACTATGTAATTCATTACTGACATGAAAATCAAGGACAAAATCAAGTTTCTGTATATGGTACAGAAACTATGTATATGTGTATACATATATCACTGTCTGTATCACTGTCTTCCCATTGTTCATCGATTTGCTCGAGTGGGCACTAGTAACATCTCCATTAGTCCTGTCACAAGCAAGAGCAACCCAAGGGCATCTACTTGCTACAGGGACAGGAGGAGCCCGAAACCATTCTTCAGGTTATGGAACTGAGGTCTATAATAGTTACTAGTCTTGGGAATAAAAAGTAAATAAAACATGTTAGCTTGCCAGGCTTTACCGTGTAGGTGGTATAGTCTCAGTAGAAGGCTCTCAACCCGAGCATTTACTGATGAAACTTAAAGGGTGAAGATCAGGTTTTCTCTTGGATGGAGCTCTGAGGAACTATGGAGTCTGGATGTTGAGAATGACTAACTGCATGATGTGTGGCTTGCTCTGGATTCTTGCCAGGCTTACTGGTATCAGTTAAAACATGTCTATAACTGTTTACTATGTATAAATGTGAAAAAAATTGGGAAGAACCTTATGCAAAATTCAGTATCCTATAAAAATATCGCATGGCCGCTTTGCGGCTGCATGCCAAGGGACATGTGGGTCTGGCATGGGTGGTTCTCTCTCTTCCGGGGCAACTGGCATGGAGGCGGAGGAAAGGGCAGGGTCCAAAACTCCACTCCGAGTCTGGCCAGCATGGTCTCTCCCCTGCTCATGAGAGCAAACCCTTGGAGCAATGTTTGTATACATACATACATACATACATACATACATACATACATACATATATATACATATATATGTATACACACAAAATAATGTAGCTCTAAAATACCTGCATATAAAAACTTTTCACCTTGTGACATAAAAAATGAATAGAAGATATCCAGTGGCAGATGTATGCAATACAGAATAGTATGTGTGAATCCCTCCTATCCAGGACCAAGAAATGAACATGAGGACAGAAAGAGATTAAGTTAAAGCATCAAGGTAAGAAAAATAACGATCTTTGAATTCTGTTTTGAGGACTTGATGTTGAACTGCTTGATGGAATGCCTTAAAACATCAATCAGAACAACAGACATGTGGTTAGGAATCTGTAATTTCAATCATGGTTCAATTATGGTGAACTGAACTTGAATGACATATCACTCTGCAAATAAAATTTTTTCATAATATACTTCTTTCAATTAAAATACCTTTATGGAGCTTCAATTTGATCCAGCTCTCCCATTTTTAGGCATCCACCCCCAAAGCACAAAAGCATTCATTTGAAAAAATGTGTGCACACCTATGCTCATTACAGCTCTTACTACAATATATATGAAAACAAATGAAATGTTCAGAGATATAATGCATCCACTAGGAAAAGTAGCTTTGCAGTTTGCAGCAATTTAGATAGAGTTGGGAGGGTATTTTATGCTAATGTGAAATAAGCCAGAACAGAAAGAAAAATACAGGATTACCATATTCATCTGTGGTATGCAGCAAAAAATATTCATGATCTAGCAAACATTAGTTGCTAATAAACTTTACCTGAGAATGCCAGGTTAGGGGGTGGGGTTGGTGGTAGTGCTGAAAGGAATGAAGAGGTTAATTGGAAGTAACGTGAGAACAGAGCTGGAAGGTCTGGAGCACATGGGAGGTACTAAAGGAGGTAACAGTATGCACTTAAATTTTAACTCTAAATCACAAAATGATGGCAGAATGGATGGGAAGGAGGAATCTCTGACTGGAGGTGATATAGGGACAGGAGGTTATAGAAGGGGTCATGCAGAAGAACTCTGTACATCATGCTATATAAAGTAGGGAGAAGAAAGTGAGGAATAAAGGTTCAAATCGTGACCAGATTTCACTAGTGGATATTTCAAGACTGAGACAGCATCTACAGTTTGCTGATCATAAATAAAGCTATTTGTTCATTAAACCTGCTACCATTTGATAAATTTGAACACTACTCATCACCTAAACTGCAATATCACATAAACTTTAATATTTTTAATTAAATAAAATACCTGACTTTTAGATTTAGATTTTGGTATCACGTAAACTTTAATTTTTTATAAGATGTTCATATTTGGGTTTTGGCCATACAGTGTTCCAGCACTCATCCATCCTCCAGTGCCCATTTCCCACCTCCAATGTCCCTGATTCCCTCCCCCCCTCCCCTAGCTTGCCTCTATGGCAGGTTCTTTATTTCTTTCTCTGTCTCTTTTCCTTCCCTTCCACATTGTGGATTACAATACATACAACTTTAATATTTTTTGAGCAAATAAAATACCTGACTTTTATATTTTATATTTTGGGATGTTAATTTTCCAGTGAAAAGATAGATGAATGAATGGTACTTTCAGTTCTGTCAAGGAATCTGGGCTTAAGCAATGGAACCAAGAGGAAAGAAAAATAAGTTAACACTTTTAATGTCTAAAATTTACCCACATAGTAAGTTCAGAGGTAGAGACTATTAAAAATTCAAGATTTACAAATAAGGAACCATGGAATATTAGAAAATTGCATAATTTGCCTAAAGCCACCATGCCAAAATTGGAAAGTAAACTGTGTTTTTAGATTCCAGAGGTTCTGTTTTTAAGTATTTAGTTATATGCTCCCACTAAGGATCAGGGAAGTTTTAGATAGAATGAGAAAATATGGGAGGAATTGGTTTTCTACAAGCAATAGCAGTGCTTTATATTTTTAATTACAGATTTATGTAACTACATATTTATTTTGAATAAAGGGACCACCCAGGATTTTCATAAAGGGAAAGTAATCTTATTGAGTAGCACGCAGTATTGAGCGGGAATTATATATGTGTAGTTGCACATATTTTCACCAAATATACAAAATATACAAAAATACAAAATTTTTAACGCTATTCTAGTTTCAAAAGACTAATATAATAATGTTGAAAGGAGGTGTTCAATGGAAGTAAAAACACTGGAAGAGAAGACAAAAGATTGTTAAATGGACCAAAAAAAATAAAAGAAAAACAACAACTATCCTCATGAACCAGTTTGAAACAAGGGAACAAGCTATATAAAGTAGGGAGCAGAAAGTGAAGAATATCACTAGTGGATATTTCAAGACTGAGACTGCATCTACAGTTTACTGATCATAAATAAAGCTATTTATTCATTAACCCTGCTATCTTTTGTAAACATGTAAAATATAGCTATGAAAATAAATTTATTTATGTAATCATCTTAAATATTCCAATAGGAAGGAGGGAAGATGAAAGTATGTATGTAAGCACAACAGCAAGTGTACACGGATGGGGGGCAGAGGGAGAGAGGGGGGAGAGAGGAGGGAGAGAAGGAGGGAGAGAGGGAGGGAGAGAGGGAGGGAGAGAGAGAGAGGGAGAGAGAGAGGGAGAGAGAGGAGAGAGAGAGGGAGAGAGAGGGAGAGAGGAGAGAGAGAGAGAGGAGAGAGGAAGGGAGAGAGAGAGGGAGAGAGAGGGAGAGAGGGAGAGAGGAAAGGGGAGAGAGGGAGAGAGGAAGGGAGAGAGGGAGAGAGAGAGGGAGGGAGAGAGGGAGAAAGAGAGAGAGAGGGAGAGAGAGGGAGAGAGGGGAGAGAGAGGGAGAGAGAGAGAAAGAGGGAGGGAGAGAGGGAGAGAGAGGGGAGAGAGAGGGAGAGAGAGAGAAAGAGGGAGGGAGAGAGGGAGAACTGGGCAGATAGGAGAGTAGAAAATGGGGAGAAAGTACTTGCTCCTGCTCACTAATTTTTACTGGTGAAATGAAACCTGTATTAAGAGGGAAGGGGGCAAACTGCAAAAACCAAGTGTAAACACAGAATTCTGGGGACTTTCATATCATGGAATTGGTGCACAATTTTGACATATTTGGGAAATGAAAGGTCTAGTCTGTATTTGCATGCTATTGGTTTATATACATTATATTTAAAATTTCATAATTATCACAATCAAATATATGTCCCTTTTTCAGGAGCACCAATGTTTAACAGTTTAGAACGTTTTCCACATGTCCATTTTTAATGTCAAGAGGATTTTAAAAGAAGTTTTCCAACTTCCACAATTGAACCAGATGTCTAGTGGATGCTGAATTGAAATAGAATTAGTAGAATAGCCTTCTCCTGACCCGAGGGTTGTTTTATCAGGCATCAGCTTAATGCCTAAAAGTCATTCCTTGCTGAAGACCATAAAATTTGGGGTTCAATCTCCCAGAGTTACAGAAATCTGCTGACATGGTTGAAGCACTGAAACCCAAGCAATATTTCTTACAACTTTCTGACATGGTGCTATAATTGTTGTTTATGTTGGCTAGGAAAAGTAAAGGGTCTCATTTCCACTGTACACTTCCGGTCTCTGGTTTCAGAAACATCAGTAGGGAGTATTTTACCAGCCACACATTTTGTTGTGTAAACAAGTCCTGGTGATTTACCCTATAACTTCCTCCACTGTGTTCTCAAATGGCCAAGGGCTAAAAGATATCAGATGAACACATTTAAAATAAGTGTAGGAATTAACAAAAAACTGTTGTTGTTTTTTAAAGATTTAATTGACAGCTTTATTTAAGGAATTCATGGCCAAAGTCCAAAGTGGTTGTAGTGGCATATTTCTTTTTGTTAAATCAATTTTAATTTGTTATTGTTAATGTGGAAGTTTTCCTTAAAGTAGACTTGTAATTTAAAAAAGAATGTACTTCTGTTTGTCACACATTAAAACTAAAGTAATATTACCAATATTTTTTTGATCTTCCTATAAACTTCCCTTGATTATCTGTTACCTTTTCCACAGAAATCTGCCAAATCATTTTTAATGCTGCATAGTAGCTATCATATGGTTGCTAATTTTCTCATTTTTTGACTTACATTATTCAAATATTTCTGTATTCACCCACACATTGTTCTTCAACCATTATTAAGTTTTTGAGATAAAGTCATATAACTACACTCAGCTTTAGATAGACATTACATATTATATATTCACTGCGTAGTATGCCTCATTTCAATTAAATTTATCTGAGTATATGAACTGTTTGTGTTTTTATTATATAAGTAATACTTCTAATTAATTTTTGCTATATCTTATGCAGTACATATAAAAGATATACATATTTATATGTACTGCATAAGTGTATACATATATGTATATATTTTATATATAAAATAAAAATATACATTTTATATATAAAATATATTATATATATAAAATATACACATGGATATATAAAACATATACATATATACGTATGTCTGTATATACGTATATGTGTATATGTATACACGTATATGTATATGTGTATGCAGATATATGTATATATACACATACATATATGCATATGTGTATGTAATATATTTATATATGTATATATAAAATATATGTATCACTATATCACTGTATTACCATTCATCATCGATTTGCTCGAGCGGGCACCAATAACATCCCCATATGTCCTGTCTCTTGCTAGTAGAGCCCAAGGGCATCTGCTTGCTCCAGGAACATAAAGAGCCTCAAAGCATTACATCAGGTATATATATACATATATAAGATAAATATATATGAAGGAATTAATTGCTGGACCATGAGGCATCTACCTGTTCAAAGCACTGCAAGTAACCAAACTTATTTGGAAATGATTGTATAAATTTATATTGATTAATAAGAACCTATGAAATTTTCTATAAATCTATAGCATAACCAACTCTGACCTGACATTTGCATTTTGCCGGGCCAATACCAGACTTTAGATGAATCTTATAGTTGAATTTGTGTTTTTTGTTTAACAGCAACATTGATTACATCTTATAAATATGTGTGTGACATTAGTGCTACTTTTTATGTTTAACATCTAATAAAGACTGGCCAATTACCTACTTGTTTCTTTCTTTGTGTGTAGGTTGGAGCACACCTAACCCAGTAGTGCTCAGGGTTTACTCTTGGCTCTGTACTTAGAATCACACACCTGGTGGGATTCAGGGAATCTTATGAGGTGCCAGGGACTGATCCTGCATCAGCTTCATGCAATGCCTGCAACCTGATTCTGCTGTAACTTATTTTCTCAGGACCCTCAATTTTTTTTAAAGTTAAATGTATTTCCAGAGAGGATCACTGATTATGGTTATACAAATTAAGGAGTGTTTACAAAGCAAAAATACCTCTCATCAGAAAATAGAATGTTACTATCACAGATTCTTCCTCTTATATTGTCCTATAACCATTTAGTATATCTTACTAGCTTTTCTTATTTTAGAGAGTTAATATAAAATCACCCATATAACAACTTTCCCCTTTTCTGGAGAAGCCTTGTGTTATGTCTTGAATATGTGTCTGTCTTTTCCCCTCACTTCAATTTCTGTAAATTTCAATAAAAACTGTATGTTTTCTTTATACTCACACATAAACACAAGCATACACACAAAATAAATACTGACCTCTGCCATATCAGCAGGCCTGTATCAATGTCACAGACCCTTTTTTTTTTATTCAATCTTTTAGGTACAAGTCTGAAACCAGAAGTGGATTACCCTTTCTTCACCTGGGTCAAGGCATTCACCATGTCTCACCTCCATAAAACACAAACATCAGGTCCAAGTACAAATATCATACCATGTTTATCATTCACTTAACTTTTGCAGGTCCATATCCACATCCATGCCATAACACCATTGTTGTTGCATGCACCCTAGAAGCTCTACTCATTACACTTCACACACTTACAGGAACACACACTTATGCCTTTTGTTACGGGACAATGACCCACAAAGAAGCAAAAGGGAACACTGAGACTAATCCCTCAGGAGTCTCTCAAGAGGGTAAATTGTCAGAGCAAACACAATAGGGAAAGTGCATAGAAGTCCAACATCAGTGAGTATAAACAATATCATGACAGGCTTTACCAGTATCAAGCATGTCTGTAAACTCTCACAGAAGGACTAAAGAGACATCATGTTGAATATGTTTAATGAGCTCAAAGAATGGATGGTATAGATGGTCAGTGAAGCACAAAGAAATATGAACTGAAATGAGAAAACTATAATCTGAAGTGTCAAAATGAAAATAAATGAAATTTAAAAATCTCAATAGAAGTCTTGAGAAATAGCTGAGGAAAATATCAGTGAGCTCCAAGATGAGATAAAGGAAACCTCTAGAAAATAAAAAGAAGGTAGAAAAAATCTAAAAACTAAAGAGCACAGTACATAATCATAGGATGAGTTCAAGAGGAAAGAGTCAAGCATTATCAGAGACCCTGAGGAATGGAAATCCAACAAAAACCACTACTCAAAGAAATCAGGAATAAAAATTAGCAGAGAAAAGAGAGCAGGCACCCTGATCCAAGAGGCCTTATGGATCATGGTGAAAATACAAATAGAAAAACTCCAAAACATATTTCAATTGGAATGGCAAAGTTCATAAAAAAATATTAGCAGTAATAAGGTAAAAAAGACAGTTACAAAGAAACTTCCATTAAGTGTAATAACATTATTAGAATAGAGGGTTAAAGGTAAAAATCAATGATCTCTTAGCCAAGAATACTCCACTTAGATTTTCATTCAGATTCTAAAGAATCACAAGATCATAGAAAAGTGATAATTTAGGGAATTCATAGCCCTGAATCAGATTTGTGAGTAGCATTAAAGGAGATTTTTTAAAAGCCAGATTTCTCAACAGTTCACCATTAGGTATGGTATTTGCTAAGGGAACTTAGGGGCTACATCTAGTAGGTTTATTCCTAACTAGTTAAGGGTTTTCTTAGTTTTTGTTTGTTTTGTTTTTGGGCCATACCTGGCAGTGCTCATGATTTATTCTTTGCTCTGTGCTCAGGGATCACTCCTGATGGGCTTGGGAGACCACTTGGGGTACCAGCAATAGAACCTATGTCAGCATCCTACTTACGATACTTTGCTTGAACACCCCAGAGATTTTTAAGTAATGAACTAATGTTTCAGTTATTTTGAATATTATATGTCTATTCATGTTGTGTTTTACATCTTTTGATATTTTTCTTAGTACAAATACTTAAGCAATATCTACAATATGATTTCTAATACAAAACTGTTAACTTTATAGGATAAATACATTTTAATACCATATAGTTAAGGTTTTACTTTAATCTTTTTTACTTTAATCTTTAAATAAATTTCCTTTCCTCTAGTAAATGATATATTTATAGAATTTATGTATTTTTAGCCTGGCAAGCTACCCATGTGTATTCAATATGCCAAAAATATTAAAAATAATAAACCTTATTCCCAATGAATGGAGCCGTTACTGGTGCCCGCTCCAGCAAATTGATGATCAACGGGAAGACAAGTGATACAAGTGATACAATGATGTAAATCTTAAAATATATTATTTATTCTTATTATTTAACAATTTTATATGTCTATAAAAAAGATATACAATTTTTTGAAAAAAATATCAACATATTAATGATTTATAATTTTGTAGAATTTTCAGGCATTTGGCTATAGTCATCTTTGGGTGCAGGTATCAACACTTTCACAATCAGAAAAAGGTTTCTCCCATTTGTAGAATATAAACAAACACAATAAGAGAATAGCAAATGGATAAAGACATCAGAGCCTGTTGATTTTTGTCTACAGAACTGAGTTTAGTGGGTGGGGTAGATGTAAGCAATCTTTAGGATGTCGGTAAAAGAAGTGTTGGAATGATGAAAGACTTAAATGTATGATTAAGAGTTCTATAAATCTTGGTACCTCAATGAAAATGGTAAATCAAAACTAAAAAATATGCTGGTTTCTTTCATTCAACATGCTACTTTTTGAAATTCAGCCATATTACTTATCACTGTCACTGTCTTCCCATTCATTGTCGATTTGCTCAAGCAGGCACCAGTAACATCTCCATATGACCTGTCTCATGCAAGTAGAGCCCAAGGGCACCTGCTTGCTCCAGGAACATAAAGAGCCTCAAACTATTCCATCAGGTCATGGGAATGAGGTTTATAATTGGCATATCAAATACGACACGGGTAGCTTGCCAGGCTCTGCCGTGCGGGTAGCATACTCTTGTAGTCATCTCAAAATCCAGCATTTATCGATGAGCTGGGCTGTTGATAGGCTGGTCTGCTGGGTGGAGTTCTGAACAGGAGGCAGTCCAGATGTGGAAAATGGAGGTCCTCATGGAGTAGGGGGTCGTAATTAATTTTGTAAACTAGAAATATAATTGAAGGGATAGATCTAATAGAATACATAATTTGTATGCAGGAGGTCCAATTTCAATACTCAGCACAGTAAAGACCCTGAGAATTAACCTAATATATATAAAGTATACATATGTATACATACATATATATACCTATTATATATGCATATGTATATATATGTACATACATATATATCAGCATATATATTCTATTGTTAGTATAATTTTTTGTGTAAATGTATTAATTTCTCTGTCACCTGGGAAGTTATTTTAATATAGTAATCAGAATTCTACATGTATCTATTCGTGTCTATATGTATCTACCTGCAGCCTATTTGTCAGGCAAATAGATTGCAAGAACCTCCCTCCCACATCATGGCTTTTTACTTCTATAATGTAATTTTTTTGGTTGTTTTAATGAACATACTTTAGGAAAACTTTTAGATTTTCTGAAAACTTGTTATGATCAAAGAGAATTACTGTACTAACCATATACAATTACCCTATGAATTTTCCCCGCACTGTTAGCATATTTCTCTAGTCTGCATTCTGTTGTCTCTGAATGAAATATCCCACCTTGAATGAAGCATTCTGATTTAATCATTTTGTATGATCCTGTATTTTTCTCTTAGTTTAATTGACTTAATTTTTAGTGATTACTCTAAGTTCTGTTTGTTTCTTTAACTAGTCTAAGCTCATGTTCTAATAATATGGTGTGATTTAATGTTAGTGTAGTTACATACCTACATAAAAGATTCCTAGTTGCTCCCTTCCATTGATAAAACACTGCTATTTGTTTCATTTTAGCATATGCTAAAATTGCTCAAAACTTCATTACGATAGTGTAATATACATTAACTTAAGTTTGATAAAAAGAAGTTACTATATTTTACTTTTATTTATTGCAATTATGATGTTCCTCTTTTAATTCTGATTTTCTGAGAGAAAAGTTTTTTTATTTTCCTTCTCTGTGAAAATTATTTTAGAATTTTATCAGGACAAATATCACTGTATCACTGTCTTCCCGTTGTCATTGATTTGCTCGAGTGGGCACCAGTAATATCTCCATATGTCCTGTCTCATGCAAGTAGACCCCACCAAGGGTTCCTGCTTGCTCCAGGAACATAGAGAGGCTCAAACCACTCCATCAGGTCATGGGAATGAGGTCTACAATTGTTAGTGGTATTTGGCATATTAAATATGACACGGGTATCTTGCCAGGCTCTGCCGTGCGGGTAGCATACTCTTGTAGTCATCTCTAAATCCAGCATTTATTGATGAACCGCCACGGTTGCTTGTGGCTGCACGAGCTGGACTATGATAGGCTGGTCTGCTGGGTGGAGTTCTGACAAGGGGGAAGTCCGATTTGGAAAATGGCAAATCCATTTTCCAAATGGATTGGGGTGGGAGGTCGTCTGGCTTGTTGCGAGACTCTGCTGGGGTGGCGGGGCAGGGCTAGAACCTGCCATCCTTCCCCGGGTGCTTCATGAGTGGCTGGGCACAGGGAGAGCCAGTAACAGCTCTGCTCCATGTCTGTGAGTCTCTCTTCCATTTCTTCCCTTCAAATCAGTTCTTCCTTGATGAGTTTTATTCTTGTTTATCTCTCAAGAGGTGACAAGATGGCATTGAAGTCTCCAAGTACAATTATGTTGCTCTCAGTAATTCTTGAAATCAAATTTTGCTGCCCCCTCATTGGGAGCATACAAGTTTAGAAGTGTAATAGCTTCCTGATATTCATATCACTTGATTATTAAGAAATGGCCTTCATTTTCCCTTTTAAATGTTTCAGCCTGGAAATTCTTGTTGTATGATATGGGGTAGTGTGGCAACCCAGCCTTTTTTGGAGTTGTTTGCATGAAGAATTGTTTTCCAGCCATTGACTTTGAGTCTGTGTTTGCTCTGATTGTTCAAATGTGTTTCTTATTGGAAGAAGATTATTGCATTTTTTTTCAATGAATCTTCTCACTGTATCCCACCACTGTCTTCAGGCTTGGAGGGTCTCTTCTGGTTAGTCAACTGTAAATCTAAAGGGTGCTCCTTTGTATGTAATTTCCTTTTTTGATCTTACTGCTTGCACTATTCTGTCTCTATGGTGTTTGCTGTTCTGATAAGAATATGTCCTGTAGTCTTTTTATCAGCGTCTCTTTTAGCTGGCACCCTTTGTACTTCTTGTATCTGGATGCCTGCATTCTCCAACTCTAGCAATTTTCAGCAGTGATGTATTTAACTATTTCTACCTCATTGGGGTTGCCTTCCTGTCTTTCTGGGACTTGAATGATTCTTATATTGTTCCTCTTGAATTCATCCCATAGTTCTCTTTAATTCTCTTTTGAGGTCTTTTCCATCTTCTGTTGTTGTCTGAGTGCTTTCTGTGGCTCATCTTCAAGCTCACTGATTCTGTCTTTGACTGTTGTCATTCTATGCTTATGGGCACCCACTGAGTTTTTCATTTCATCTAGTGAATTGTTTATTGATGACACTTCTGTTTGTAGTTTTATTTCTGCCCCTCATTTCCTCCTGCATTTTTTCTGATTTTACGCATCACTGTTTCTTTCATATCCTTTTATTGGATGTCACTTTCACTGTTTCATTCAGCTCATTAAACGTCCTCACAATTTCATCTCTGAATTCTTTATCAGAGAGAGTATGTATGTAGTATTCCTTGTTGAGGCTTCAGGGCTCTTCTTTTCATCACTCCTTGTGCTAGGGATCTGCTTTGTTACCCCATGATGCTGTGGTAGTCTGTAGGTGGATCCTTCCATGCTCTATCCTAGGCCCCTCTCATTGCCAGGGAGGACCCTGGAGGAGCTCCATAAATGGTGGTCTCATCTTTCTCCTTCAAGGATATTACCTTCCTCTTTGGTGCTCCTCTGTGACTTTTGTGGAGTCCCTACCACTGATCCAGGGAAGACTACTCTGACCTGAACTTGCTCTCACTTTTAGATTGGGGTTATATTGATTCTTGCGCACACCCTTTATTTTTTTTGACTGGGGGGGTGTTGATTTGAATAGACTAATAGAGTGAGCTAGATAGACTATTACCTAACATGTTTGGGGTAGCTTGGCTGCCCTTGTAAGAGTCTGGTATAAAGGCCAAGAAATATGAGGCCAATGCAAGATGGAAGGGAACATTAACATTTGGCCACTTTGAGTGGCAATTGCTATAGAAGTCATGCCCTGCCCAATACTACCTGGCAGTGAGGGAGAGGGACTCAAGCATTAGCACAGGTCCTGACATCACTGTGTGGGTCCCATTGCCATTTTCCACACTTCCAAAAACACAGATGTCCCCTCTCACTTTGGCACTTATCTGGACACTTGGTGCTGAAAGGGGTCTTTCTGTTTGCTGTAACTAGCCTCTATTTTTTAGCCACACTTATCAGTGCTTGGGGATAAGTCTTAGAGGGTTCGGAGACTATAAGAACACTGAGGATTGAACCCAGTTTAGGCAAATGAGGTGCCTATCCTCTGTAGAACTGCTCTGGCCCTAAATACAGATTTTTTGTTTTTTAAAGATATATGTAACCGGATTGTAAGGCTAGGCCCCTGAAAGATATTCAGGAGAGTATCTCCACGATGCTCAGTTTTATATCTTTGTCATTTAGGTTAATATAAACAAGGTCAAACGAGAAACTTCAGAATCCATTAGATGAATATATTAGGGTAAACATAAGTACAAGAGATTTAGTCTTTATTATTGAAGTAATCCTCTTTTTTATGTGACTCCTCTGCTTCTCAGATTTCCAGTCTTGCCATATTTTTTAACTAATGATATAGACCATATACTTCATCTCCGTCCTGCTTTAACCTCATTATCCTTGAAATCTACTTCTATACAGATTACCGAACACATAAATGCAATCATCTTTTTCTCATCTAAGTCTTCAATGCATTTCAAAGAAAATTACAAACACTAGAATACAATTTTGTAAATAGTTCCATTTTTTCAGATAGAGAGTTTTTTACAAAAATGTATAATACATATATACCTTCAGCAAACCATCCAAAGAGCCTCGACAGATAGATTAAATCTATGCATTTTGTACCTTGTGAGAGCGTTCCTTTAAAAACTTAATTCCAGAAATTTCCTATTTCAGGTTGGCATCTGTCACCAACTTTTCTATGTTCTGAGCACCAATTTTTGTTACTTTATATCAACTAATCATAAATTAGATCAGTCCATTAAGATGAAACTGAGTTCTTTTAGTCTGTTGTTAATTTGTTAGCATAAATTTTATTTTCAAGTAAAACAAACAAGAATCTTGAAAGGTAGGGAAGGAATTCTTTCCCTTACTCACCATTTCACTTGTGAAACATTTTAAGAGACTGAAATAAATGGCTGTATATTTAATTTAATTGACAGAAATAAGGTATAAAATGAGTATAGTTCAATTAATTAAATTTCACATGAAATCAAGTCAAAATGAAAAAGAATCCCAGTATCTTCCCATCAACCCCTGCATTTTACTGCTAAGTGAAACTAAATTTCCAGAAACAGGTATCATTGGCACCAGGCCTGAGTGTTTTATATGGATCATTTTCACTGCAGGAATGTCCTTTTTACAACCTCCAAGGGTGTCCTGACTGTCATCATAATACCTATTGTAAACATCTTAGCTAAAACCCCAATTTTAATGACAATATATGACATTTAAAATATAAATGCCACACATTTTCACATTTAATTCATACTGCTATTGCATAAGTCTTTAAATTATACCATAACTGGTAGTATGGGATGTGGCTTATATGAAATATGGAGGCTAATAAAATTTGAACAGATTTAATACATTTTCTGAACCATTTTCATTGAACATGAAATCACATTAGCCCTTGCCATTCTCATCCTGACATTTTTATTTATAAAGTGCATATAATTCTGCTGTAATCTTATCCTTATCCCGCTTTTTTCTTTAACATCACTTTTTTCTTTTTTAACTTTTCATTTTTCAGCAGTGCATCAAGTCATACAATGTAAATAGTCTTTTGTTGACATATAATGATTTTCTTTCTTAAGTGAAAAAGAAAATTACCAAATAAAAACAAAAACTCATGGGACAAGGGCCAGCAGTGGGACATATTTGCTCTGCACATGGCCCACTTGGGTTTTTTGCCTGGCCCACATTAGTGTCACCTGAGCCAGACAGGAATCTTCACGGAACCAGGAAGAAGCCCTAAGCACTGACAGGTATGGCCCCAAAAAACCATGGAGATGGAAGGAAAGTAGGAGAGGTAAAAGCCAGAATGGGAGAGAGGAGACCAAAGAAATTACTCAAAGTACTGCAGCATATGTCTTACAAGTAAAAAGACCTGAGTTCCACACTTGGAACCACATACCCCCTAAACCCCACCAGCAGCACCCTGGTAACCTCAGCACTGCTAAATCTGCATAAGCAACAACCACCAGTTTCTGGTATTTGACTGTACAGACTGGTTAGCTAAGAATCGCCTAGAGTGCCCCCAGGACCCTTGACCAAGTCTTGCAAGACTCCCCCTTGATTAATCTTTTGCAGAGACAGAGGACACAGACAAGTAGTAGAGCACATGCTCTGAATACATGCAGAACTGGATTTGATATCTGCTGCTAAAATATTGTATACAGAAAGAAAATTATGACTATACATGTGTTGATATACTACTGTTACTCACTTTGCTTTACAAAAGATCAGCATGATTCATTCTAGCCTCTAATTTCTACTAATCTAATCAAGAATTTGGATCCCAGAGTAGTAAAAGAGGCAAAATTGTGTTTACAGTGTACCATTTCCTAACACCACTCTCTTCCTTCAGAAATTCAGTTTGGAAGGGATGGGAGTTGAATCATCTTCCTGAGCAACTCTGTAACAGTGTATTTCATGGTGGCTCAACAAAAAAATAAAATAAATTCAGTCTGGTTTTCTAAAACTGAAATATTTTTTAAGGGTGAAAGAATTAAAGAGAATGTATGATGGAAACAAGAACGATGCCCAGTTGATGTAGTCTCAAGATGGTGACACAAATTTTAAGGGTTACCTGTAACCTTATGATAATTTGTCATCTTAAGAATAAAAGCCACTTTGATAAGCAAGTTAAAATCTTTCAGAAGGTAACAAGACAATGCCTTTGCAACTCTTTAACTTTTGTGTGCCAAGATTAAAGGGCAAAACAATACCTATATTAGCACCAGAAATTTCCTATTACTATTCTGGTCTAATAAGTAAGAAAAATTCCACAGTTTTTCTCTAATTTTTTCACTTTTAAATTAATGCATGCATAAAATTTAAAAGAATAGTGCTTTCATTTAATTTATTCATAATTTAGTCACACTTTCCTCCCACCTAGAATTTGAGATGAAAGGACATTTCTTGTTCCCTGATATTAAAATAAGACACCATGATTTTAAAGAGGGAAAATAGTACAGTCACATCGGGAGACATGTTCCCATTTCTAAATCACAAACTTTGAACATAGTCTTAGAAATATTGCTTATCTGTAGTGCTTGGAGAGTCTAGTTTTTGTTGGTTTTAAGAAAATTAGGCTTCCAATAATGTAGGATAAAATTCTGAAAGTCATCAGTTATATTTTGGCAGTCAGAATATTTCGCTTTTGGAGGAAGCGGATCGAACTGCTGGACGCTTGACGGGGGTGCACAGGGCGGCTGCGGTGTCCAGGGAAATTTGGTAGTTGAGCACTTCGCGAGGTTCGAGGAGAGACTTCCATCACAATGTCCACCGACTCAGATATTTCTATTTCTTCCTATGATGAAGGTCAGGGATCTAAGCTTATTCGCAAAGCTAAAGAGGCACCGTTTGTCCCCATTGGCATGGCGGGATTTGCAGCAATTGTTGCCTATGGATTATACAAATTAAAGAGCAGAGGAGATACTAAGATGTCAGTTCACCTGATCCATATGCGTGTGGCTGCTCAAGGCTTTGTTGTTGGAGCAATGACTCTTGGTATGGGCTACTCCATGTATAAGGAATTCTGGGCAAAACCTAAAACCTTAGAAGAAGAAATGCTGTATTGGTCTTGCTTGATACTTGTTTTAGTTAGGTAACTCATATTGAGGTTACATTTTTATAGCTAAAGTAAATTTTTGAATTAGACAGTAACATGGTAATTTGAATATTGGATTCCTTTCTTGCAGACTTGATTTGCCTGATGATAAAATTACTGGTGTAAGTTCATTCAGGGGAGTCAGGTTAGCACAAAAAGAAATATGTCACTCAAATGCATTTGTTGGTAAAATGTATACCTTCTTAAATTTTTTCTAATGAAGTCTGTTCTAAAGAAGACAACAGTCCTAAATTTGAAATATTCCCACTTGCTGCAGCGTATCACATACTTTTAATGTAATATAGGGCGTTCTATAACCCTGGTTATACTACCTTTTTCCTTCTTTCTTTATGTACTTTTTGAATACTTCAGTGTTAAGGGCTGGTTGGCTTTTTTAAGAACAATGCATGGAAATTAAAACATGTCTCCCCCACAGTTTAAAATGTGTGTATATGTTTAACCAAAAGCTAATAACAGAACTGTTAAATACTTATTTCCGAATCATACCTATACTTGTAAAACTTGAGAGTGACAGTCTGCATTTTTTAACTCTTTTATAATTGCAGAATTTTATTTTTGCTGCTGTTATTAGAATAATTTTAAGTGTTATCTTGAAATAAAAATAGATATTTTAAGAGCTAATGCAAAGGTAAATTAATACTTTTAAAATATGTGCAGTGTGTTTATTTCCTCAGTGATAATCATAAGTGTTAAATTACTGCAATTGTGGGGCGG
>JAJIBD010034425.1:0-24738 GCA_021461705.1 Cryptotis parvus | reverse complement strand
AGAATTATAAAATAGAGAATAGAAAAAAACAGGTGGAAGTTGGGAACTAAAACAAGTCAGGACTTAAATGTTTTATTTCATTTTATTTTAGCTTGTTTAATTATTCAGATTTTATACTTGGCTTTACAATATTAATAGACATTGTGAAGCCATAAAAATTTTGAATTAAACATTTGCCAAGTTACACATCATTTGAAAGCACGGTTGAGAGAATGCACAGGTTAAAGCACTACCTGTACATGTGATTGACTAAGTGGTTTGATCTTTGGAAATACATATGATCCCTGAGCACACCACCTACAGGAGTGCAAACCCTGAGCACTGTATTGTGTGGCTCAAAAGCTCTTCCCCAAATGCTGCCAAATAAAGCAGTGTGCTTACTTACTATTAAATGTATACTCAAAATATAGATGTTCCATTAGATTTGCCATGAAGATCAACATTTTTATCTTAAAAACGCTATTATATTAAAAGTGGATCTGAGAAACAGGGGAGCACATTGGGCAATTGCCTTGCATGTGACTGATCCAGTTTCTATTCCCAGCATCATATATGGCTCTCTTTGAACTCTGTCAGGAGTGATCCCTGAGACAGAAATAATAGAAGAAGAAGAGAGAAAATAAGCTCCTGAGTACCTACAGGTGTGTAGTCCAAAGCACCAAAGAATATTAAAGAAAATATCAGATGATTTTTTAGCAGTTAGTAGCCAAAGAACAAAGTAAGAAAAATATCAAAGTACTATTGGGTAATTTTGAGATCAATGTGGCTTACACTGATCTCTACTTTGCACTAAAACTTTTTTACTTCAAGATTCTATAGATTCAGATAGTTAAACCATAATGTAACTTTTTACTAGAAACCATATCCAGTAGTGATCAGGGGCCCGGCTACTCTTACTGCTCAGTATGTATTATTAGGGCGACACCCAGTATAGCTAGACTGGGAAAGTTCTGGCGGAGACTAAAAACCAACCGGGCCTCCATTTACCATGTTTACATTGATGATCATTCCAGATCCTCAAGAATACTGATAGTGGTAACATTCTCTCAAACAATAATTTCTATGCATTTAAAATTAATTAGATAAACAACCAAGTGAAGATTAAAAAACAAATAAATAAAGGTTTCTCTTTGTGGTTTCCACAGGTAAAAATAAAGTCCTTCTTAGGTGTAAGGCATTTCTGCAGAGCTGAGGTACTGTCTTTCTCAATCCTCTTGTACTCCTTTGTGGTATTTGAGAGAATGAAATGTTAAAAAACATCCCAGTATTGTGAGCCTACTGAGGATTGAAAAATAGGACCATTCTAGGGGCATCTATATTGATCTCTAATGCTTTTTAAATTAAATATTTTATTATACCACTGTGAGATACACAATTACAACATTGTTCATGTTTAGAGGTTTCAGTCACATAGTGTTCCAGCACCCGACCTCCACTAGTGCCCATTTCCCACCACACAATGTCCCAATTCCCTCTCCCCTCCCATAGCCTGTCTAAATGGCAGTTTCTTTATCTCTTTTCTCTCTCCCTCTCTCTTTTCCTTCTCTTACACATTGTGGGTTGCACTACATACCTTTAGAGGCCATCATGTGCATTTTTTTGCTTGCATTTAATGCTCAGTTCTAGGTTGGTATTACCCTTTTGACATTTATTCACATGTTCCCTTCTCTGTCTTACTAACCTCTGACTCCGCACGTTTACGTGTAATTTCCACTTTTGGTAAGACCTCTGATCCACATTTCACCTGACACTGGATTTTTAGTGTCATAATATATGTATGTATATATATATATATATATAGTATATTATATATATATATATATATGTGGGAGTATGTATATGTATATGTCATGCAAATAAATGCAGTCATTCTATATCTCTCTCTTTCCTTCTGACTAATTTCACTCAACATGATCCTTTCCATGTCCATCCATTTATAGACAAATTTCATAACTTCATTTTTTCCTAACAGCTGCATGTATTCCATTGTGTAGATGTACCAAGTTTCTTTATCCAGTCATCAGTTCTCGGGCATACTGGTTGTTTCAGGTTCTGGCTATTGTGAATAGTGCTGCTATGAAAATAAAAGTGCGGATTGTGTTTCTGCTGTGTTTTTTGGCTTCCCAGGGTATATTCCCAGGAGTGGTATGGCTCGGGTCAAATTGATTAAAGTTTCAGCTTCCAAGAATCGGAGGTGTGTTGTTAAATGAGGACTTGTGGTGTTAACTAACAATAAACACAGAACCATCTCCTGTTACAGCTCACTAATAACCAGTCCTTTCTACTGGAGTTATTAGTCAATGGAAGGAGTAAGAATAAATATATACTTACACTATTTTATTCATAGTTTGGTGGAAACCCTGATTGTTTCTCTAACTTGGCTAAGAGAAATGACAAGACAAAAATACTGGCTGATGTGTATCTCCTAGTGATCATTCCTTTCAATATATAGTGGTGAAATTAAATTTCTGATCATATAGATAAGAAGATTTTTGTGTTTTATTCATCACATTCTGGATATCTATAGAGAATACACATGATTTTTAAATTCCACTAATGTTGGTTTTTATACCTTAAACAGATGCAGTTATTCTATACTTCGTCCTTTCCTCTGACCAATTTCACTCAACACATTCCGATGTCCATTTATTTGCAGGCGAAATTTTCATAACTTTTTCCTAACAGCTCATAGATTCCATTGTGTAGATGTACCACAGTTTCTTTATTCAGTTAATGTTCTGGGCACTCATTTTGTTTCGAGTTCTGGCTATTGTGAATAGCGCCAAGGTGAACATAGAAGTACAGATGGTATTTCTGCTGTATATTTTTGGCCTTCCAGGTTACAGTCCCAGGAGGGTATTGCTGTCAAACAGCCGAAGTCACAATTTCTAGATTTTGAGGAAGTTGTCCATATTGTTATAAAAAGGCTGTACCAGAATGATATTCCCAGAATTATAACACAGACACTTTCTCCCTGCATCCACTGCAGCATTGGCTGTTCTTGCTCTTTGGATTTAAAAGTTAGCCTCTGATGCAGAGATCAAATTGTTGTTTTGATTTATATCTCCCTGATGACAGTGATTAATACTTTTTTTTCATTTGAATTTCTTCTTCGCTGAGTTTCTCTCTATTTTTTCCTCCCTATCTTGATGGGATTGGCTGCTTTCATCATTGTAAAGTTCTACTAGTGCCTAATATATATTGATATTAACTCCTTATCAGATGGGCATTGGGTGGATATTGCTCACTCTGTGTGGCTGTCTTTGTATGTTGCTTTGCCAGGCCTTTTTGAGGTGCAGAAGCTCTTTGAAGTTACCTGTAGTCCCATAACTTTATCTTCGCTTCCAATTGCTGTTATCGGTGGGAAGCTTCCTCTTTGAAGAAGGCTTTAGTTTCAATGTCGTGGAGAATTTTTCCTATATTTTTTCCCTCTACAATGTGCTTTTTGATTCAGGTCTGATATTGAGATCTCTAGACTTTTCTGCATGGTGTTAGATGACATCTAAGTTCGCCACTTTTTTATATACTAGAAGGCTCCAGTTTTCCCTGTACCACAATTGTTGAAGAGTGGGGCTTCTCAGTTCATTTATATTTTTGCTCTTTATCAAAGATTAAAATTACTTTCATATATTTGATAAGATGGCACTGCAGATAACTAAACCTGATTTAGGTGGGTCCGCATCTGGAGGCTTTACTTAACATGATTCTATTTTAATTTCTACCGTTTTGTAAATCAGTTTGTAGCGGGCATGGTGATGCCTCCCCACTTGTTCCCCGGTATTCGCTGATGCCTGAGCACCGCTAGAGTAATTCCTGAGTGCAGAGCCAGGCTAAATCCCTGAGCATCTCCGGTGTGACCCAAAAAAGCAAAACAAAAACAAAAAACTCAACAAACAACAGCAACTAACAAAGGCAGCGCTCCTGCTCCACTGGACTATCACTCTGGTCCTAAGCAAGCGTAAATTTTAACCATGCCAGGGACCGGAGTGATGGCACAGTGGGGAGGGTATTTGTTTGCATGAGAGGCAGACCCCCTGGTTCAATCCCCAGCATTCCATATCCCCTGAGCACCAGGTAGGGAATTCCCTGAGTATAGAACCAGGAGTACTCTCCTAAGCATCACTGGGTGTGACCCCAAAAAATCAAAAAAAAAAAAAATGCCTCTTTCAGTCTTTTTCTAAAATTTTTTCATCATGCTTAGCACAGAGAACCAGCTGGCGCCCATTAATTGTGGCCTATTTCCCCCATCCTACATGACCTACTCCTGTTATTGTTTGTTGAGACCCGCAGGGGTCTCGTTTTAATGGCTCTCCCAGACTTAGGATTTTCCCTCACACTCACTCTGCTGCTGCTCAGAGTGACAGCTGTTGTTTCTGTGCCAGAACCTGGGTTTGTTGGCAGATAGCCGCCATCTTGTCGCCCCTCGCTTGAAATTTTTTGAAAAATCTGCACGCTAGATTTCGGCACAACTTACTCAACTAGCTTTCATTCCCACCCTACAGTGAAGAGATTTCTGCTTACCTGCATCCCTGGCACACCTACCTCCATTATTTCTAACTTCCTATATAAATCGCTCTACTAGAGAGAAGTGACTTCTCATTGTCACTCTGGCTTGCATTTCCTAATTATTATATGATGATGAGCTTTTTACTGGGTCCCTTTGGTCATCTGCTTTTCTTTGAAGGGTTTGTTCAGCATTTCCTACATTTTTGATTTTTTTTTTTTTCCTTGGAGAATTTGTGAGTGCTTTTATAGAACTTTTGAATACTTGAATATTGGGGATAATATGGATGGTGACACTATTTTCCTTTCCCTTTTCCTTTCTCCCTTTAGTAATTTTTACTTCAGTGATAGTTTCTTATTGGTGGAGAGCTTTTATGTACTTCCAAATGTTTATTTCTTGTCTTTAGGGGCAAAGAATACATCGGGCGGAAATCCAATTAAATTGTATTATTGAGATAACATGATATATAATAATGTTCATACTTCCTTGCATAGAAAGTGATTGCAATCTTCTTCCACTACTCATATTACAAAAAAAAACCCCTTCACACCTTGGTGTGGCATAGAATTTAGATTAAAAAATCTGGTAGCTGGATGGCTATGATTAGAAAAAGCAGTGGGTACATGCTGAGGGCTTGCCTAGTGGTCTCTTCACCTCATTACCTTAACACTGTATACTGACATGGGGAAAGATAAATCAGATGCTCTCATTTCTGCTTAAAAGTAGATCAAATTTGGAAGAGCCTGTAAAGGCGCATTTTGGGTCCAACCTCATACCATTGGTCAATAACCAAATTACCTCCCCAACAATAATATTTCCTGATGACAAAAAGAATTGTAAATACATGAATTAGGAGAGGATTCACAACAATTTATCTTTAACAATTGGTCATTCAACTTTGTAACAGTATAAAATTTTTGTTGATAGAACTGCCATTTTTCTTTTAAGATTTCCTCTCTGTTTCTCACATTCCCATTTATGTCTGGGTCTCAGAGATGTTGCTTCTTCAAAATTATCGCATTTAATTTGTAGTATATACCTTCATGAAGAAAGCAAAAAGAATTCATAAAGTTAAAAGCTTGGTAAGAGTATACCAGATTCTTGAGTTCATGGTCCATTTAAATTTGAGATCTCAGGTTCTCTAGGTTGTATAATTAATATGAAACACTTAACTATAAATGTTTATCGTTGCAAACAGGACGAGAAATGTTATACCTACATGCTTTGATTAAGCCAGAGAACATATAGGGTAGAAGAGATAGTACAGCAGGTTAGAATGTCTATCTTGCATTTGCTGACCTGGGATGCTTCTTTGTCACCACCTAAGGTCCCCTGAACATAGCTAGAAATAACTTCTGAGCACAGAGTCAAGTGTAACCATAAGCACCACCAGAGGCATCCTCTCCCATACACAAAGAAGGTAGTATTATTAGCCATAAATGTGGTTTCGTAGTTTTGCAGAAAATTTAGGAGAGATGAAACTTTAGAATAATTCAAAGGGAGTGAATTAAACATAAAATTAAAAACTTCAATATCAATATGATAGGAAGCTGATAAAAATGCTACTTCTTCAATTAATCTGAATATTGGGCATGCCACTTGTGCTTTATTTCTTCTCTTTCTGTTGTCTTTTCCATCTTTCAGACACAGTGATTCTCTCTTGGTGGACAGAAACAGCAGTTTAAGGGCTACAAGACAATGATTTCCCATTGATGACCGTTCAGTTACTCAAGTGAAAAGCTAGAAATTAGTCTTGCACCCTTTCTTTCTCCTACCTCTCCAATTTTGCTCAGTCTTGAGATCCAAGCGATAGGTCTCTTGGGTTGGAGTGATACTACATCCGTAGAGCATTTGCCTTGTATTCAAATGACTCTAATCTCCTTGGTATTCTATAGGCCCCCCAAGACCACTGAGGAGTAATCTGAGGGAGAGCCAGTAGAAAACTATGAGCATAGCTTGGTGTGACCTAAAAAACATGGAAAAAATACCCTATTAATATGTCTTTTAGGTAAGTTTCCCATAACCTTCCCCATCTCAGGATTATCTGTGTCTATGCTATACATACAAAACTTCAGTATTTGTTGCTAGGTTACCACAATTGCTTTGACCTAGCTCATCTTAGTCCTATAGTCTTTACTTTTAGTACTTTGCAAGAAAAATTGTTTAAAAAAATGCCAACAAATGTGAAAATATTAATCTCCTGTTTTAAGAAAGCCCAAAGTTCATTCCTTTCAGGCCCTTTGTTCATCAAGATTCCACCGTATATCATGTTAGGCTGTGTGGATTCAGTCTTAGAAAATTATCTTTTCATTATCTTTATTGCCTTCGAATTTTAATTTTAGTAGCATAAACTTTTCATAGATCCTCCAGGTTGTGTCCAACCTTCTTGTTCATTTATAATTATTTTTGGCACATAAATCTACCTATATATTATATGATACTTCTTCCTCTGAAAGATTTGGTTTTTACAAGCAAGCGCTTATTTTTTCTAAATAAATCCTGGCTTCAACCCCTGCTTTTAAGCCCATTATCTTCCTCGATCATTGCTTATCCCCATCTATGCTTCTTCGGTTCTGGAGAAGATGGTGTTCTCCTTTAAAAAACATTCTCCTCTTTATCTCTCCCCTCACAACTTTCTTTAAGTAAGTTCCAGTAAAATTGTCTTACTTTAAAAGTAAATAAATAAATAATAGCTTCATCCCCAATAGAGACCCATGTTAAGAAGTTAGTCGGGTGAAAAAATTAACTATTCCCTCTGAATTGACATGCCTGTAGTTCAATCCATGAGAGCATCTACATAATAATGAATGAAAATATATATTTTCATATATTTTTGCAAAAAGATCTAACTATTCAGGTTTCTTTTGTATAACATTCTAAAAACTAAGTTGGTTGGGTACCAGAATGATTTAGTAAGTTCCTGATCTGCATTACATTATCAGTGATTAGAACTAAATTAAAGAATTAAAGAAGCAACTTAAGTCTAAAGACCCTGGTATCAATGGTATCTAAATGCTACCAATAATCTCTCAAAAATTACTTACCCTCCCATCATTATCTTGTTCTATATCCTTATGTAGAGATACTATGTAATTCATTACTGATATGAAAATCAAGGACAAAATCATGTTTCTGCATAGGTACAGAAACTATGTATATGTGGATATATATCACTGTCTGTATCACTGTCTCTACCTAATTATGTTCACTGTTTGTTCGAGTGGGTACTCAGTAACATCTCTATTGTTCTGTCACAAGCAAGAGGAACCTAAGGGGATCTAACTTGGGGTACAGGGACAGGAGGAGCCTGGAAACCCATTCGCCAGGTCGCGGAACTGAGTCTATAATAGTTACTAGTCTTGGGAATAAAAAGTAAATAAAACATGTTAGCTTGCCGGCTTTACAGTAGGTGGTAGAGTCTCAGTGGTAGGGCTCTCAACCTGGCATTTACTACTGAAACTTCAAAGGGTGAAGATGTAGGTTTTCTTGGATGGAGCTCTGAGGAACCTGGAGTCTTGAAGCTGAAGACTAACTCGCATGATGTGTGGCTTGCTCTGATTCATGACAGGCTTACTGGTATCAGTTAAAACATGTCTATAACTGTTTACTATGTATAAATGTGAAAAAATTGGGAAGAACCCTTTATAAAAATTAGATCTTATAAAATAATCGCCTGGCCGCTGGTGCGCTGCATGCTAAGGACATGTGGGCCTGGCGATGGTGGTTCTCTCTCTCTCTAGTAACTGGCAGGAGTAAGTATAGAAAGGGCAGGGTCCAAAACTAACCTGAGTCTGGCCAGCATGGTCTCTCCTGCGTCATGAGAGCAAACCTTGGAGCAATGTTTGTATACATGCATACATGGATATACTGACATATATATATACATATATATGTATACACACACAAATAATGTAGCTCTAAAATACCCATCGTATAAAAACTTTTCACCTAGAGATGGCAAAATGAATAGAAGATATCCAGTGGCAGATTATGCAATACAGAAGTATGTGTGAATCTCTCCTATCCAGGACCAAGAAATGAACATGAGGACAGAAAGTGATTGGGTGAAAGCATCAAGGTAAATGTTAATGATCTTGGAAACTCTTTTTTTGAGACTTATCGTTGAACTGCTTGATGGTGCCTTAAAAACATCAAGCAGAACAACAGACATGTGGTTAGGAATCTAGTAATTTCAATCATGGTTCAATTATGGGTGAACTGAACTAGAATGATATATCACTCAACAACAAAATTTTTTCATAATATACTTCTTTCAATTAGAATACCTTTATGGAGCCTTTAATTTGATCCCAGCTCTCCCATATTTAGGCATCCGTCTCCAAAGGAACAAAAGCAATTTATTTTGAAAATGTAAAGTGCACACTTATGTTCAATACAGCTCTTACCACAATATATATGAAAACAAATTAAATGCCTAGAGACATAATGGATCCACTAGGAAAAGTAGATTTGGAGTTAGCAGTAAATTAGACAGAGTTGGGAGGGTACTTTATATACTGTGAAATAGGTGTAGAACAGAAAGAAAAGTACAGGATTACCATATTCATCTGTGTGGTGCAGCAAAAAATATTCTGAAGATCCAAAGCAACATTAGTTGGTAATAAACTTTACCTGAGAAAGCTTGGGGTGGGGTAGTGGTAGTGCTGAAAGAAAATGAAGATGTTAATTGAGGTAACGTGGAGAACAGAGCTGGAAGTCTGGAGCACATGGGAGGTGTACTAAGGGAGGTAAACAGTGTGTAATTAAATTTTAACCTCAGAAATCACAAACTGATGAGTAGAATGGATGGGAAGGGAAACTCTGACTGGAGCTATAGAGACAGGAGGTTATAGAAGGGGTCATGTGAAGAACTCTACACATCATGCTATATAAAGTAGGAGAAGAAAGTGAGAAACAAAGGTTCAAATCGTGACCAGACTTCACCAGTGGATATTTCAAGACTGGAGACAGCATCTAACAGGTTGCCTGATTGGCAACAAAGCTTGGCTTGTTCACTAACCCTGCTGGCATTTGATAAATTTGAACACTAACTTTCATCACCTAAAACTGCAATAGCACATAAACTCTTTAATATTTTTTGATTGGACAAAATACCTGACTTTTGGATTTGCTTTGGGTATCACGTGAAACTTTAATTTTTATAAGATGTTCTATTTGGCTTGGGGCCATACAGTGTTCCAGCACTCATCCATCCTCCAGTGCCTATTTCCCACCTCCAAATGTTCCCTGATTCCTTTCTCCTCCTCCCTAGCCTGCCTCTATGGCAGGTTCTTTATTTCTTTCTCTGTCTTTTTCCTTCCCTTCCATATTGTGGATTATAATACATACAACTTTAATATTTTTTGGAGCAAATAAAATACTCGATTCTTTATATTTTATATTTTGGGACAAGTGAATTTTCCAGTGAAAAGACAGATGAACTGAATGCTATTTTCTGTAGTTCTGTCAAGAACTGGCTTTAGCAATGGAGCCAAGAGAGAGAAAATAAGTAAGACTTTTGATGTCTCCAATTTACCCACATAGTCATTCAGAGGTAGAGACTATTGCAAATTCAAGATTTACAATAAGGAACCCATGGAATACAAGAAAATTGCATAACTTGCTAAAGCCACCGTCATGCCAAAATTGGAAAGTAAACTGTTTTTTTTAGATTCCAGAGGTTCTAAGTTTTTAAGTACTTAGTTATATGTCTCATCCAAGGATATGTGGAAGTCCTTAGATAGAATGAGAAAATATGGGAGGAATTGGTTTTCTACAAGCAATAAAAAGTGTTTTTATATTTTTAATTACAGATTTATGTAACTGCTAGATTTATTTTGAATAGGGACCACCCACTGGATTTTCATAAAGGGAAAAAGTAATTTTATTGAGTAGCACGGCAGTATTGAACGGAATTATATATGTGTAGCTGCACATTATTTTCACCAAATATACAAAAATATACAAAAATACAAAAATTTTAACGACTATTCTAGTTTCAAAAAGACTAATATAATACCATAGTTGAAAGTGAGGTAATCAATGGAAGTAAAACACTGGAAGAGAAGACAAAAGATTTTAAATGGACCAAAAAATAAAGAAAAAAGAAAAACAACATCTATCCTCATGAACCAGTTTGAGACAAGGAAACAAGCTATATAAAGTAGGGAGCAGAAAGTGAAGAATATCACTAGTGGATATTTCAAGACTGAGACTGCATCTGTAGCTGACTGATCATAAATAAAGCTATTTATTCATTAACCCCACATATTTTTTGTGCGAATGTAAAATATAGCTAAGTGAAAATAAATTTATTTATGTAATCATCTAAAATATTCCAATAGGAAGGAGGGAAGATGAAAGGTCTGTATGTAAGCACAACAGCAAGTGTACAGGGATGGGGGGGAGAGGGAGAGAGGGGGGAGAGAGGAGGGAGGGAGAGAAGGGAGGGAGAGAGAGGAGGGAGAGAGAGAGGGAGAGAGAGAGGGAGAGAGGGAGGAGAGTGAGAAGAGAGAGTAGGAGAGAGAGGGAGAGAGGAAAGTATAGAGAGAGGGAGAGAGAGTGAGAGAGAGGGAGAGAGGAAAGGAGGGAGAGAGAGGGAGAGAGGAAGGGGAGAGAGGGAGAGAGAGAGGGAGGGAGAGAGAGGAGAAAGAAGAGAGAGAGAGGGAGAGAGAGGAGAGAGGGGGAGAGAGGGAGAGAGAGAGAAAAGAGGGAGGGGAGAGAGGGAGAGAGAGAGGGAGAGAGAGAGTAGGAGAGAGAGAAAGAGGGAAAGAGAGAGGGAGAACTGTGTGCAGATAGGAGAGCAGAAAATGGGGAGAAAAGTACTTGCTCCTGCTCACTAATTTTTACTGGTGAAATGTCCTGTATTAAGAGGGAAGGGGGCAAACTGCAAAAACCAAGTGTAAACACAGAATTCTGGGATCTTTCACATCATGGAATTAGAGCAACAACTTGGACATATTTGGGAAATGAAAGGTCCAGTCTGTATTTGTGCATATTAGTTTATATACATTATATTTAAAATTTCATAACTATCACAATCAAATATATGTCCCTTTTTTAGGAGCACCAATGTTTAACTGTATAGAACGTTTTCTTACATGTCCATTTTTAATGTCAAGAGGATTTTAAAAGAAGTTTTCCAACTTCCACAAATTGACCAGATGTCTAGTGGATGCTGAATTGAAATAGAATTAGTAGAAGAGCCTTCTCCCCTGACCCGAGGCTTATTTTATCGGGCATCATTTTAATGCCTAAAAGTCATTCCTTGCTGAAGACCATAAAATTTGGGGGTCAATCTCCCAGAGTTACTACAGAAATCTGCTGACATGGTTGAAGCACTGAAACCTAACAATATTTTACTTACAACTTTCTGAGATGAAGTGCTATAATTGTTGTTTATGTTGGCTAGGAAAAGTAAAGGGTCTCATTTCCACTGTACACTTCCGGTCTCATTCTAAACATCAGTAGAGATATTTTACCAGCCACACATTTTGTTATGTAAATAAGTCCTGGTGATTTACCCATAACTCCACTGTGTTCTCAAACAGCTAAGGGCTAAAAGATATCAGATGAACACATTTAAAATAAGTGTAGGAATTAACAAAAAACTGTTGTTGTTTTTTAAAAAGATTTACTTGACAGCTTTATTTAATGAATCTATGGCCAAAGTCCAAAGTGGTTCGTAGTGGGGCAGATTTCTTTTGTTAAATCAATTTTAATTTGTTATTGTTAATGTGGAAATTTTCCGGGTAGACTTGTATTTAAAAAGAATGTACTTCCTGTTTGTCACACATAAAAACTAAAGTAATATTCCAATATTTTTGGATCTTCCTATAAACTTCCCTTGATTATCTGTTACCTTTTCCACAGAAATCTGCCAAATCATTTTTAATGCTGCATAGTAGCTATCATATGGTTGCTAAGTACTTCATATTTTTTGACTTTACATTATTCAAATATTTCTAGTCACCCACACATTGTTCTTCAACCATTATTAAGTTTTTGAGCAAAAATATATAACTACACTCAGCTTTAGATAGACATACATATTATATATTCACTGCAGTATGCCTCATTTCCAATTAAATTTATCTGAGCATACAAACTGTTTGTGTTTTTATTATATAAGTAATACTTCTAATTACATTTTGTTGAGATCTTATGCAGTACATATAAAAGATATACATATTTATATGTAATGCATAATGTATACATATATGTATATTTTATATATACAATAAAAATATAATTTTATATATAAAATATATTATATATATAAAATATACACATGGATATATAAAACATATACATATATACGTATGTCTGTGGAGTCATATATGTGTATGGGTGTACACGTATGTACTGTATATGTGTATGCAGATATATGGAGATATACACATACATATATGCATATGTGTATGTAATATATTTATATATGTATATATAAAATATATGTATCACTATATCACAGTATTACTATCTATCATCAATTTTTTCGAGCGGGCACCAATAATATCCCCATATGTCCTGTCTGGCTAGTAGAGCCTAGGGGCATCTGCTTGCTCCAAGGAACATAAAGAGCCTCAAAAAGCATTACATCAGGTATATACATATATAAGATAAATATATATGAGGGAATTAATTGCTGAACTCATGAGGCTCTACCTGTTCAAAGCACTGCAAGTAACCAAACTTATTTGGAAATGACTTAAAATTTATATTGATTAACAAGAACCCTATGAAATTTTCTATAAATCTATAGCATAAACTCTGACCCGACATTTGCATTTTAGGGCCAATACCAGACTCTAGACGAATCTTATAGTTGAATTTGTGTTTTTGTTTACCAGCAACATTGATTACATCTTATAAATATGTGTGTGAAATTAGTGCTACTTTTATGTTTAACATCTAATAAAGACTGGCCAATTACCCACTTTTTTTTCTTTGTGTGTAGGCTGGAGAATACAACCCTGGGTGTGAGCTCTGGGTTTACTCTTGCTGCTCTGCACTTAGATCACACACCTGTGGGATTCAGGGAATCTAATGAGGTGCCAGGGACTGATCCTGTATCAGCTTCATGCAGTGCCTGCAACCTGGATTCTAAAGCTGTAACTTATTTTTTCTCAGGTCCTCAATTTTTTAAGTTAAACGTATTTCCGAGAGAGGATCAATGATTATGATCAGACAATTGAGGAGTGTTACAAAAGCAATACTCTCTAACATCAGCAGATAGAATGTTTACATCATAGATTCTTCCTTCATATTGTCCACGTCCATTGACATATCATTAGTTTTTTTTATTTTAGAGAGTTAATATAAAATCCCCCCAACTAACATCTTTCTCTCTTTTCTGAAGAAGCCTGTGTTATGGCTTAAATATGTATCTGTCTTTTCCCTCACTTCAATTTCAAATATCTAAAAAACTATGTTTTCTTTATACTACACATAAACACAAGCATACACAAAATAAATAGTGACCTCTGCCATTCAGCAGTCCTATATCAGCACATAGACCCTTTGTTTTTATTCACTCTTCTAGGTACAAGTCTGAAACCAGAAGTGGATTACCCTTTCTTCACCTGGGTCAAGGCATTCACCAGTGTCTTACCTCCATAAAAAAACAAAACATCAGGTCCAGCACAATTACTACCATGTTTATCATTCACTTAACTTTGTAGGTCTATATCCACATCCATGGCATAACATCATTGAGTTGCAGTGTAGTGGCCTAGAAGCCCATATCCCATTATAACAGACTTCAACACACTTACAGGAATCATACTACCTTATGTTTTTTATAATGGACAAATAAGAATCATGCCAGAGAAGTAAAGGGAAAAGTAGAATACTGAGACTACATTAACTCTCAGAGTTCTCAACAGGGTAAATTGTCGTAGCAAACAAGAATAGGGAAAGTGCATAGAAAGTCCAGCCAATTAGTGAGTATGTTCAAGATTTAGACAGGCTCATCACAGCATCAAATAATGTCTGTAACCTCTCAGTAGCTGACTCAAAGAGGCACATCATGGTAATATGTGTTGAAATGAGATCACAAGAACAGACGGAATAGAGCTAATGGGGAGTATGAAGCACTGTTAAGAGGAAACTGAAAATGAGAAAACTATAATTTGAAGTGTCAACATGAATAAATGAACTTCTAAAACTTCAAATAGAAGTCTGAGAAGAGCCAGCCAGATAAAAGATTTGGGAGCTCTGAATGAGGATAGCTGTAAAAACTCTAGAAAATGAAAAAGAACAGAAAATCGGTAAAAATCAGATAAGAAAGTAAGTAATCGTAGTACGAGTTCAAGAGAGAAAGAGTCAAGCAGATATCAGAGTAAGACTTGAGAAATGCAAAATCAAACAAAAACTGACAATTACGAAAATCTGTGAATAAAAAATTAGGTAGAGAAAAAGAAAGAGAAAATTCTGAACAAGAGAGGTCTATGGATCATGGTGGAAATACAAATAGAAAATCTCCAAAAAACAGTGATCAATTGTAACGTAAAAGTTCAGAAAAAGACATAGCAGGTAATATAAGGTAAAAAGACAGTTACAAAAGAAACTGGCCATATGAATAGGTTATTAGAAGAGAGTGAAGGTGTAAAATCAATGAATTCCTTTTTGTTTGGTTTACTCCCATTTAGATTTTCATCTGAGATCAAAGAATCGCATCAAAGAGCAATTTTAGAAATCATGAGTCCATAATTAGATTACTTGTGAGCAGCACAAAGACATTTTTTAAAGCAGATTTCAACAGTTCAATTATTAGGGTAAAAGTAGGTATTTATTATGGAATCTTAGGGCTAAGAATTATAGTGGTTTATTCATAATCAGTTGCAGTTTTCTTAGTTTTTATTTGTTTTGTTTTTGAAATTAATAGCCTGGCAAGTGCTCATGATTGTTTCTCAGTTCTGTGCCTCAGGATCACCCGATTACTTGGGCTTAGGAGATCACTGAAAACAAAGCACAGAAGTCCCATGTCAGCATCCTGTTTCTCATTTATGATACTTTCTGCTTGAACACCCCAGAAGATTTTTAAGTAATGAACCAATGTTTCAAGTTTTGTTGATTATATTATGGTTCATTCATGTTGTATGTTTACATCTTTTGATATATTTTCTTGAAGTACAATACTCACACACATCGTAATATAATTTAAAATACAAAAACTGTTAACTTTATAGGATAAATATGATTTCCATCTGAGTTAGAGACAGTTATGGAGCCTTGACTTTAATTCTTTATTTTGAGATCTTCAAATAAATTCCTCTAGTAAATGTGATATATCTTAGGTAGTCTAAAAGTATGGGTGTAGTTTTCCTGGGTGTTAACGTTAGTGTATTCTGAATGAGCAAAATAAGAAAAATAATAAACTCCATTCTCAATGAGGCTTGGTTTTCTAATGGTGCCCGCCTCCAGCAAATTACGGATCAACGGAAGACAAGTGATACAAGATAGCTGTGTTAGATAAATCTTAAAATATATTATTTATTAATATTATTTAACAATTTTATATGTCTATAAAAGATATACAATTTTTGAAAAAATATCACAATACATATTGTTAGATTTATAATTTTGTAGAATTTTAGTGTATTATAATAGTAGTCATCTTGGGCAGGCATCAACACTTTCACAATCAGAAAATGGTTTCTCCCCATTTGTAGAATAAGTAAAGAAAAGCCTATAATAAGAGAATAGCAATGGATAAAGACATCAGAGCCTGTTGATTTTTGTCTACAGAACTGAGTTTAGTGGGTGGGGTAGAAAAAACAATCTTTAGGATGTCGGTAAAAAAAGAAGTGTTGGAATGATGAAAAGAGACTTAAAATGTATGCTGATTAAGAGTTCTATAAATCTTGGTACTTCAATGAAAATGGTAAATCAAAACTAAAAATATGCTGGTTTCTTTCATTCAACATGCTACTTTTGAAAATTGAGGTTTGATATACTTATCACTGTCACTAGTCTTTCTCTTCATTCATTGCCAGCTTGGTCAAGCAGGTACCAGTAACATCTCCATATGACTGGCTCTATGCGTAGAGCCTGGCAGCACCTGCTTGCTCCAGGAAACATAAAGAGCCCCTGGGCCCATCAGGTCATGGGGAATGAGGTCTATAATTGGCAGCATCAAATAATGCACACGGTAGCTTCACATTCTGCCGCAGGGAAAAGCATACTCTTGTAGTCATCTGAAAATCCAGCATTTAGCTGATGAGCCAAGTAAGTTGATAGGCTGGTCTGCTGGGTGGAGTTCTGAACAGGAGGTGTGTCCAGATGTGTTAAAATGAGGGTCCTCATGGAGTAGGGGGTCGTAATTAATTTTGTGAAAATTAGAAATATAATTGAAGGGATAGATCTAATAGAATACATGGTTTTGTATGCAGGAGGTCCACTTCAATACTCAGCACAGCAAAGACTCCTGAGAATTAATCCCATTATATATAAGGCGCATAGATATGTATACATACATATATACCTTATTATATATGCATATGTATATATATGTACATACAGGCATCCCCTTCAGCATATATATTCTATTGTTAGTAGCAATTTCTTGTGTAAATGTATTGAATTCTCTTCTGTCACCTAGGAAGTTATTTTAATATAGTAATCAGAATTCTACATGTATCTATTCTTCGTGTCTGGTGAGTGTATCTATACTTCTGCAGCCTATTTGTCAGGCAAATAGATTGCAAGTTAGAACCCTCCTTCTCCCACATCATGTGGGCTTTTTACTCTGTATAATGTAATTTTTTAGTTGTTTTAATGAACATACTTTTAGGAAAACTTTAGGGATTTTCTGAAAAAACTTTCGTTATTATGATCAAAGAGAATTACTGTACTAACCATATACAATTATCTAGTGAATTTTCCTATTGTTAGCATATTTAAAAGTCTGCATTCCCTGTTGTCTCTGAATGAAATATCCCACCTTGAATGAAGCATTCTGATTTATAATCACTTTGTATGATCCTGCATTTTTTTCTTAGCTTAATTGACTTAATTTTTTAGTGATTACTCTAAGTTCTGTCTTTGTTTCCTTTAACTAGTCTAAGCTCATGTTCTAATAATATGGTGTGATTTAATGTTAGTGTAGTTACATACCTACAAAAGATTCCTAGTTGCTCTTCTCTTTCCATTGATAAAACATCAAGTTATTTATGAGCCCCATTTTAGCATATAAAATTGCTCAAAACTTCATTACTAGATAGTGTAATACATACATTAACTTAAGTTTGATAAAAGAAGTTACTATATATTTTACTTTTATTTACGGTAATGATATTCTCTTTAATTCTTGGGATTTTCAGAGAAAAGTTTTTTATTTTCCTTCTCTGTGAAAATTATTTTAGAATTTTATCATTATAGGACAAATATCACTGTATCACTGTCTTCCTCATAGTCATTGATTGCCCGAGTGGGCACTCAGGTATTGTTCTCCATATAGTCCCATCCCTGGGGGTGGATCTAAGGTTCCCTGCTTGCTCCAGGAACAGAGAGGCTCAAACCAATTCCATCAGGTCACATGGGAGGCTGAGGTCTACAATTGTTAGTGTATTTGGCATGCTATTATATATTACATCCAGGTATCTTTAGTTATAGCTCTGGCCGCAGGCGGTGGTTGTATTAGCTCTTGTAGTCAGCCTCTAAATGTCCAGCATTTATTGACAGAACCGCACGGTTGCTTGCGGCTGTGTTACTCCAGCTGGACTCATGATAGGCTGGTCTGCAGGGTAGAGTTCGATGGGTGGGGAAGTCCGATTTGTAAATGGGCAAATCCATTTTCCCAAATGGATTTGGGAGTGGGAGGTCGCTCCTGGTTTGCTGGCAAAGTGCAGACTTCTACTGGGGTGGCGGGTAGCTAGAACCTGCCATCCTTCCTCTGGTGCTTTATGGGGACCTAAGCACAGGGAGAGCCAGTAACAGTCATATTCATGTCTGTGAGTCTCTTCTTCCATTTCTTCCTTCAAATCAGTTCTTCCTTGATGAGTTTTGATTCTATATCTCTCAAGAGGTGACAAGATGGCATTGGAAGTCTCCAAGTACAATTATGTTGCTCTCTGTGCAATTCTTGAAATCACCTTTAAAGCGCCCTCATTGGGAGCATACAAGTTTAGAAGTGTAATAGCTTCCTGAGTTATTCATATCACTATTGTAAGAAATGGCCTTCATTTTCCCCTTTTTAAATGTTTCATTTCTAAATTCTTGTTGTACAGATATGGGGCAGTGTGGCAAACCCAGCCTTTTGGGAGTTGTGGTTCTTGCACAGGAAGAATCTGCTTCCAGCCATTGATCCCTTGAGTCTGTGTTTGCTCTGATTGTTCAAAATGTGTTTTTATTGGTTGAAGATTAGCCAGTTTTTTTTCAATGAATCTTCTCATCAGAATCCCACCACTGTCTTCAGGCTCAGAGGGTTTCTTCTGGTAAGTCTGTTGTAAATCTAGGGATGTTACTTTGTAAGTAATTTCCTTCTTTGATCTTGCTGCTGGAATATTGTGTCTCTATGGTACTCATTGTTCTGATTAGGATATGCCTTGGAGTCTTTATTAGGGTCTCTTTAGTCTGGTACCCTTTGTGTTTTTTTGGTCTGGGTGCCTGCATCCTCCATTTCTGGGAATTTTTCAGAAATGGTGTCTTTGACTACTACCTCATCGGGGTTGCCTCCCTGTTCATCAGGGACTCCCATGAACCTTATGTCATTCTTCTTTTGAATTCATCCCATGGTTCTCTTACCCCACCCTTGTTGCTATTTTGAGGTGTTTTCCCATCTTCTGTTGTTTTCTGAATGCTTTCTGCAGATTATCTTCAATGTCACTGATTCTGTCTCCCGGCTTTTTGTCATTCTACTGTTGAGGGCACTCACTGGGTTTTTCATTTTCATCTACTAAATTTTTTATTAATGACACTTTTGTTTGTATTTTTCTTAATTCTTCTCTCATTTCTTCCTGTGTATTTTATTGGCTTTCCATTCCACTGTTTCTTTCATATCCTCCTGTATTTTGTTGGATGACAATTCCACTGTTTCTTTCTGCTCATTAAATAGTTCTTACCATTTCGTCTCTGAATTCTTTATCAGAGAGGTTATGTATGTGGATATTCCTTGTTGAGGCTTTAGGGCTATTCTCTCCATCCACTCTTTCTGGTGGGACTGGGTTTTTTACCCTTGATGCCTTGGTAATTTGGAGGTGGATCCTTCCAGTGCTCTATCAGTGTTCCTTTCTGACTGCCAGATAGGATTCTGGGTGAGCTTAGTAGGTGGTGGTCTCCTCTTTTCTCCTTCAAGGATATTATCTTCCTCTTTGGGCTCCTGTGTGACTTATGTGGATCCAGCACCGATCCAGGGAAGACTCTGACCTGAACTTACTCTCCTCACTTTTAGATTGGGGGGGTTATATTGATTTTGCGAGACATCCTTGTATTTTTTGACTGGGGGTGTTGATTTGAACAGACTAATAGAGTGAGCTAGATAGAATTAATACCTAACATTGTTTTTCTGGGGGTAGCTTCTGGCTTGCCCTAAGAATTGGTATAAAGGCCAGAAACATGAGGCCAATGCGGGAAGAGATGGAAGGAACATTAACATTTGCCACTGATAAAACAAATTGCCATAGAAAGTCAGTGCCCCCGCCCACATTACCTGGAAGAGAGAGTACCACATTAGGCACAGGTCTCAACATCACTGTGTGGTCCCATTTTCCATTACTTCCAAAACACAGATGTCCCCTCTCACTTTGGCACTTATCTGGACACTTGGTGCTGAAAGGAGCCTTCTGTTTGCTGTAAATTAGCCTCTATTTTTTTAGCCACATCTTATCAGTGCTTGGGGATAAGTCTGTAGAGGGTTCGAGACTATAAGAACACTGAGATTTGAACCCAGTTTATAGGGCAAAAATGAGGGAAGCCCATCTCTCTGTAGAATCCTGTGTTTGGCCCAAATACACATTTTGTTTTTAAAGATATATGTAAATCGATTGTAAGGCTAGGCCCTGAAAAGATATTCATAAGGTATATCATCTCTAATGATAAGCTAGTTTTAGTATCTTTATTGTTTAGGTTAATATGTACCAGAATAAACGAGGTAGAAACTCAGAAACTAATAGATGAATATATTAGGGGTAAATATAAGTACAAGAGATTTAGTCTTTATTATTAAAGTAATCCTCTTTATGTGACTCTGCTGCTTCTCAGATTTCAGTCTTGCCATATTTATAACTATATTATAGCAGACTATATACATCTTCCGTCCTGCTTTAACCCTCATTGTCCTGAAATCTACTTCTATACAGATTACCCACATAAATGCAGAATTACTTTTTCTCATCTAAGTCTTCGAATGCATTTCAAAAAGAAAATTACAAACACTAGGAATACAATTTTAATAATAGTTTCATTTTTTCAGATAGAGAAGCTCTTACAAAAATGTATAATACATATATACCTTCAGCAACCATCCAAAGAGCTCCTCGACAGATAGATTAAATCCATGCATTTTGTACCTTGTAGAGAGCTGCTTCCTTAAAAAACTTAATTCCCAGAAATTTCCTATTTCCAGGTTGGCATCTGTCATCAACTTTCTATGTTCTGAGGCAAAACCTTAGCTTTTGTTACGTGTATATCAACTAACAGCACCAGATCAGTCCATTAAGATGAAACTGAGTTCTTTAGTCTGTTGGGTGATACTTGAGTTAGCATAAATTATTAGTCCAGCAAAACAAACAAGAACCTTGAAGGGTGGGAAGGAATTCTTTCCTCTTACTCACCATTTCTCACTTGTGAAACATTTTGAAGAGACTGAAATAAATGGCTATATATTTAATTTAATTGACAAAATAAGGTATAAAATGAGTATAGTTCAATTAATTAAATTTCACATGAAATCAAGTCAAAATGAAAAAGAATCCCAGTATCTTCCCCATCAACCCTGCATTTTACACATATGGAAACTAAATTTCCAGAAACAGGTATCATTGGCACCAGGCCTGAGTGTTTTTATATGGATCATTTTCACTCGCAGGAATGTCCTTTACAACCTTCCATGGGTGTCCTGACTATCATCATAATACCTATGGTAAACATCTGAGCTAAAACCCCCTTTTAATGACAATATAGACATTTAAAATATAAATGCCACATATTTTCACATTTAATTCATACTGCTATTGCATAAGTCTTTAAATTATACCCAAACTGGTAGTATGGGAATGTGGGCTTATAGAAATATGGGCGCTAATAAAATTTGAACAGATTTAATACATTTTCTGAACCATCTTCATTGAACATGAAATCACATATTCCTTGCCATTTTCATCCTGACATTTTTATTTATAAAGTGCATATAATTCTGCTGTAATCTTATCCTTATCTCGCTTTCTTTTTTCTTTAACATCACTTTTTTTTTTTTTTTAACTTTTCATTTTTCAGCAGTGCATCAAGTTATACAATGTAAATAGTCTTTTTGTTGACATATAATGATTTTCTTTTGGAAGTGAAAAAAGAAAATTACCAAATAAAAACAAAAACTCATGGGACAAGGCCAGCAGTGGGACATATTTGCTCTGCACATGGCCCACTTTTTTGGCTTGGCCTACATTAGTGTCACCTGAGCCAGACAGGAATCTTCACGGAACCAGGAAGAAGCCCTAAGCACTGACATGTAGGTGGTCCCAAAAAACTATGGAGATGGAAGGAAAGTAGGAGAGGTAAAAGCCAGAATGGGAGAGAGGAGACCAAAGAAATTACTCAAAGTACTGCAGCAAGGTCTTACAAGTAAAGACCTGAGTTCCACACTTGGAACCACATACCCTTAAACCCCCACCCAGCAGCACTCTGGTAACCTCAGCACTGCTGAATCTGCATAGCAACAACCACCAGTTTCTGGTATTTGACTGTACAGACTGGTTAGCTAAGAATCGCCTAGAGTGCCCCCAGGACCCTTGACCAAGTCTTGCAAGACTCCCTTGATTAATCTTTTGCAGAGACAGAGGACACAGACAAGTAGTGAGCACAAGTTCTGAATACATGCAGAACTGGATTTGATATCTGCTGCTAAAATATTGTATACAGAAAGAAAATTATGACTATACATGTGTTGATATACTACTGTTACTCACTTTGCTTTACAAAAGATCAGCATGATTCATTCTAGCCTCTAATTTCTACTAATCTAATCTAGAATCTGGATCCCAGAGTAGTAAAGAGGCAAAAATTGTGTTTACAGTGTACCATTTCCTAAGCACTATTTTTTTCCTTCAGAAATTCAGTTTGGAAGGGATGGGAGTTGAATCATCTTCCTGAGCAACTCTGTAACAGTGTATTTCATGGTGGCTCAACAAAAAATAAAATAAATTCAGTCTGGTTTTCTAAAACTGAAATATTTTTTAAGGGTGAAAGCATTTAAAGAGAATGTATGATGGAAACAAGAACGATGGCCTAGTTGATGGAGTCTCAAGATGGTGACACACATTTTAAGGGGTTACCTGTAACCTTATGATAATTTGTCATCTTAAGAATAAAAAGCCACTTTGATAAGCAAGTTAAAATCTTTCAGTTGGTCACAAGACAATGCCTTTGTAACTCTTTAACTCTGTGTGTGCAAGATTATAGGGCAAAATAATACCTATATTTAGCACCAGAAATTTCCCATTACTATTCTGGTCTAATAAGTGTAGAAAATTCCACAGTTTTTCTAATTTTTTCACTTTAAATTAATGCAGGCATAAAATTTAAAAGAATAGTGCTTTCATTTAATTTATTCATAATTTAGTCACATTTTCCTCCCACCTAGAACTTGAGATGAAAGGACATTTCTTGTTCTCTGATATTAAAATAAGACACCATGATTTTAAAAGAGGAAAATAGCAATAGTCACATCGGGACATGTTCCCATTTCTAAATCACAAACTTTGAACATAGTCTTAGAAATATTGTCTATCTGTAGTGTTTGAGAGTCTAGTTTTTGTTGGTTTTAAGAAAATTAGGTTTCCAAATGGTGGATAAAATTTTGAAAGTCATCAGTTATATTTTGGCAGTCAGAATATTTCGCTTTTGAGGAAGCGGATCAACCAAGTGGACGCTAACGGGTGCACAGGACGGCTAGTGTGCCAGGGGAAATTTGGTAGCTGAGGACTTGTGAGGTTCGGGAGGGGAGAGACTTCCATCACAATGTCCACTGACTCAGATATTTTCTATTTCTTCCTATGATGAAGGTCAGGGATCTAAGCTTATTCGCAAAGCTAAAGAGGCACCATTTGTCCCCATTGGCATGGCAGGATTTGCAGCAATTGTTGCCTATGGATTATACAAATTAAAGAGCAGAGGAGATACTAAGATGTCAGTTCACCTGATCCATATGCGTGTGGCTGCTCAAGGCTTTGTTTGTTGGAGCAATGACTTTGGTATGGGCTACTCCATGTATAAGGAATTCTGGCAAAACCTAAACCTTAGAAGAAGAAATGCTGTATTGGTCTTGCTGATACTTGTTTTAGTTAGGTAACTCATATTGAGGTTACATTTTTATAGCTAAAGTAAATTTTGAATTAGACAGTAACATGGTGATTTGAATATTGGATTCCTTTCTTGCAGGCTTGATTTGCCTGATGATAAAATTACTGGTGTAAGTTCATTCAGGGGAGTCAGGTTAGCACAAAAGAAATATGTCACTCAAATGCATTTGTTGGTAAAATGTATACCTTCTTAAATTTTTCTGATGAAGTCTGTTCTAAAGAAGACAACAGTCCTAAATTTGAAATATCTCCCACTTGCTGCAGCCGTATCACATACTTTTTAATGTAATATAGCGCTCGAAAACCCTGGTTATACTACCTTTTCCTTCTTACTTTATGTACTTTTGAATACTTCAGTGTTAAGGGCTGGTCGGCTTTTTAAGAAAAATGCATGGAAATTAAAACATGTCTCCCACAGTTTAAAATGTGTGATATGTTTAACCAAAAGCTAATAACAGAACTGTTAAATACTTAATTCCAAATCATACCTACTTGTAAAACTTGAGAGTGACAGTCTGCATTTTTTGAACTCTTTTATAATTGCAGAATTTTATTTTTGCTGCTGTTATTAGAATAATTTTGAAGTGTTATCTTGAAATAAAAATAGATATTTTAAGAGCTAATGCAAAGGTAAATTAATACTTTTAAAATATGCAGTGTGTTTATTTCCCTCAGTGATAATCATAAGTGTTAAATTACTGGAAATTGTGGGGCCGG
>JAJIBD010034424.1:0-46268 GCA_021461705.1 Cryptotis parvus | reverse complement strand
TTAACACTGAAAACCTCGTCTGACTAATAGTTTTTCTGAGCAATTGTGTTCAAGTGGTTGTCTGAATCTTTGCTTCTCCTAAACAAGTAAGGCTAATATTTTGGTAGACTGATGGAAAATGTTTTTAAAATACCTTGAGCTCCGCCTCCCAGTGGAAGGACAAAGTAGCTTTTCACCTGATTTGTTTGTATCCCCAGGAAAGAGCTTCAACATCTGCACCCACGTCCACCAGAAACCAGGATATATGCCCTGGAAGCGAGTCAATGCTGTGTTAACCCCTACTCTGGCCCCCAGTGGTGTCTCTAGAATATTTCATTGTGTCCATCAGACCCCGCCCCCCCACACCCCAGCTCTTGGCAACCCCTGTTGAGATTGTTTCAAGGTTTGTGATTATCAGTCTCCCTCAGGAAAGAAAAGTTCCAGGTCGTTCTTTTGCCTCACCTGGTTCTTTCTCCCCTATCTCCCTTTCCTCTCCCTTCCTCTGAATCCCATTTACTGCCCTCTGGTTGAGTAGTTACAGATATATAAGGTTATAGGTTTATAAGGTATATGAGCTGCTTGAACTACTTGTTTTGAATCCCTAGAAGTTAGTTTTAATCCTTTTCAAAAGTAGGTGCTTTATAAGTGAAGCTCAACGCAATGGTCACCAATGCTCATGAACCAATTAAAACATAAAATACCAGCAATATTTTAAAAAACGTAGCAGTGGTTTCATTCAGTAGGAGGGCACAAAAGTTCTCTCTTGCAAACATCAGTAATGTTAGGTAAAGTCACTTGCCTGACACACAAAAAGTTAACGTCATGTTATCATATAAAAAGATAACCCTTGCTTCCTATGCCAAAAAAAGCTAATATTATGTTCAGTAGTGTTTATATTCTCAGAGTAGTCTGAAGGATAGAAAATGAGTCACTGTATATTTCCATCATTTAAAAATAGCTTTTAAGTGATCAAAAAAATCTGGCAATCACAGGCCAAGATGTCTTTGTTTGAAAATGTATACATATTAAATGACCTGTTTCCAGTGAGACTCAACTAAAGTATTGCTGCATTTATTTTAACAAAATGCAAATGTGTCATTGTTTCCCTTGAGTCATTACAGGTTCCTGTTAATAGCGCCTTGAGAAAATTAAAAAATTTATGAAACTCAATAATACATAATTAATGTTTGAAGACATTTTCCCTTTCTGCTAAGCTTCTCCTTTGCGAGTGTGGAACTGACTTAGTCAATTATGAAATCTAGAGATGGAGGTGTATCTTTTCACTCTCCGTGTTGGGGAACTGTTTCTTAGAGGCCTTGAGGAGGGATATAATTATATTTATTTATTCAAAACAAATAAAGTTGAGAGCGTGAAGCTGTACAAATATATTGCTGCCCAGGGTTAGAGAAGATTACTCAGTGATACCCACTGTTTGTAAACCTAAGGATAGAAAACAAATGAATCGGATGGCTTTTAGCTATTTTTGGCAAGCAAGCTTTTTGAAAGCATTTATCCAAAAGACTAAGGGAAAGAATTAAACTTATTTTCTTCTTATCTTTCCAACAAACACTTACATGTGCATACCAGTGGGTGTCCATCATTAATCTAAGCCTAAAAAATACAAGTGTTAATTTAATGCTCGTGACAGAACCTTTCTTCGTCAAGACCCTGAAGGAACAGTTTGAGGCTCTTCATATTCCTGAATCAACCAGATACCATTGGGCTACATTGGCACGTGATAGGGTCCAATGGAAATGTTACTGGTGCCCGCTCGAGCAAATCGATGAATAACGGGATTCAAGTGATCAAGTGACAGAACGTACTGTCCATGTTTCTTTGATGAGGAAATACAGGCACAGAAAGTTTCTCCATTCAATGCCTCAGACCTGAAATGAACACTAGGGCACATATCTAAAGTTTAATGAATATTTGGTACCATTTCCTGCTGAGTCATCTTACCTATCCAAGTAAGAAAGTGAGTAAATGGGCCTTCAAGACAGTACAAGAGCTGAGGGTTACACTTGGCCTTGCATGTGTGGCTCATTCAGATTCCTGGCACCACGTATGATCCTCAGAGCACCACAGGCAAACACATCTGAGCACAGAGCCAGGAATAACCCCTGAGCACCACTGGGTGCAGCAAGCAAAAAAGTAAGTATAGTTCTAAAATAGCACAGTTCTAACATAAAGAACCCAAATGGAATATGGCATGCATGCAGCTAACCTCCCTTCTATTTTTTAGTTAAATAGACATTCGAAAAAGAATGACAGAACAAATCACTGATTTCAAGATGTTCTATCAGATTTAAGGTCGGATGTTAAATATTAGTCCTCTCCACATATACTTAACTGGATAAATCTAGTCCAAATATCCATTACTGAAAATCTTGGAAAGTACTACATTTTTTGAAATCTACTGAACATATTTTTAGAGAAGAAGCTCTATAAATGAGCTCGTTGGTCCATCGTAATTAACTATAGTAATTAACCATAGTAATTAACCAGCTACCTCAAAAAACGCTGCCTGAGCAGAATCTGTGCTCACAGCCGTCTACAACTCTGCCAAGCCACAAGCATATTCAGATTTTAGGTATAAACAAATGTCCCACATGCCTTCTACACTTTTGGAATAGATGCAAAACACTGAGGAAAGAGACAAAGACGCAAGCACTTTTGAAAGATGTGGGGATTGAGAGACACTCAGAGACCTGCAAAGATAACCGGTAGGGGGAGTAGGAGAGCAAGGGTAGAATCTAGCAAGTGGCTGCTAAGCGGAGTCAGAGGCAGGCAAGATCATGGAGGACTGAATAGATGGGCAGGACTGGGCAGAGAGAGCTAACGCTGGCTCCCAGACCCGGGCTGGGTCACACTGGCACATCGGATTCCACCAAGTGAGGGAGATGGAGGGCACTGCAGGCTTCTCTGTTCATTATCTCTCCAGTTCATATTGCTATGAGCCCTTGGTGTGATTCGTGTTTCTTCTATTTAAGTAGAATAATCCAATTGTAGTTTTCTGCCTCTAATGCTGGGCTAGTCTGCTGTATTTTATGGCTTGGATGGTCTTTGTGGCTGTGTTTACTTTGTGCTCTTCACTCTCTTTCTGTCTCCTGAATAGCAAAATTTTAGAAACAGAGGGAGCACTTTTGAAAGCGTGCACGTCCCAGTGAACCTTTCAGGCTGATTATCTTGCAGACATGCTTTTTATCTTTCCTCCTTGCTCTGTTTTCCCACTGCACCTCAGATCAGGAATAGTGAATGGGTGAGTTACAAAAATAAGCTTTATCAAAGAGTCAAAGAAACTGTTAATGTGTGTCACTGTATTCCCCAGCCTTACAGTGTTTAGAGAAAAGTATTGGTTTTCCATGGCGCTCCTGTCAGATGTGGGGCCACCAGATCTAGTGCAGCAGACCGAGTTCTGCTCCAGGCTGCGGATGTGTGCTGGACGCTGGGGAGTCATTGCTATGACGTGGGAGAGACAGGCATGAGAGATTTTAAAGGGACGCTGGAGCAGTGCGGAGGTGGTGGGACTCACCTGTCAGACTGTTTCTCAGAGGTCCAGAAATCCAATATTTTCTGCCAGTAATCAGGGGTCCACCAGGCAACGGAAGTGACGGCAGCATCTCCAGGCACTGCAGGTCTTACAGGCAGATCATAGGCCAAGAAGACCAGTCCACCGGATACCCCGCAGATCTATAAAGGTATAAAGGAAGGGTGCAAGCACGTGGGGAAATAGATGATGTAAGAGAAAGGTGCAGCATCAACGTCCCCAACAATGGATCTAAGGTCAGGGTCCAGCAACAAGAAATAAAGATTGAGATTAAAATGTGAAACTAACAAAGTGATACAGAAAGAGTAGCGGAAGGCCTTGGGCACTGGTAGTGGTGAAGGTGCAAATAACTGAACATCAAAGCATCATTATTACTATTGTAACCATGCTGTTTAGACTAAATTCAAAATTAGTATCACAAATTTAAAGCTACAAGCCCACTGGGAATCTGCCTGTGAAAAACTACAGTACAAGCACATAGAAGAAGGGGTCTCTGATCTAACGATGCCCGGATGGGCCCCAAGACCCCAGATCCTGGGTCCCTAGCACGGTGACTGTGCCCCGCCACTCCTGATGGCCTCAGAGCAGTCATTGAGTCAGCACCGACTTAAGCGATAATGTAGCGGGAACATTTGCAAGGACTAGCCGGGAGAGATTTGGCTGCTAGGAGCCAGCACTGACTCCCATCTTTTGAGCACTTTTAATTTTTGATCACTTGATATCCCATTATTCATCAATTTGCTCGGCGGGTGCCAGTAATGTTTCCATTTGACCCTATCACGTGCCAGTATAGCCCAATGGCATCTGTCTGTTTCGGGGATATTAAGAGCTTCAACTGTTTGTTTAGGGTCCTGATAAGGAAGCCCGACCATCTCTTGCAGGTGGGCGGCCATGCGATCTTTTGGCGTCCCATGGGACCCAATCGGTAACGGCTCTAGTCCAACGGTCGTCTCAGATCGCATTATATGACCAGCCCATCTGATTTTCGATGTTCTGGCAGATGAGACAGCATCCTTGATTTAAGAATAGTGATGGAGGTTGAACTCCGGATTCCCTCTCTCACTTGAGTGAGGCGTGATATTCCAAGTATGGCTCTTTCGATTCCTCTTTGGGAGACCCGGAATGGTATTCTCATCCTGCTTTGCTGGGGTGCCAAAGAAAACACATACTGAAGGATAGACTCTGATTCATATGGAGTTCAAAACACAGGTCAAATTCTTGTGTGAGGGGCCGGAGCAATAGCCCAGCGGGTAGGGCGTTTTGCCTTGCAGCGGCGCGGCGTTTGCCTTGCACGCGCCAGCCTGTACCGGCCCGGGTTCGATCCCGGCATCCCATATGGTCCCCCGAGCACCGCCAGGAATAATTCCTGAGTGCAGAGCCAGGAGTAACCTGAGCATTGCCGGGTGTGACCCAAAAAAGAAAAAAAAAAGATTCTTGTGTGAGGATACAAGTCAAAGTGGTGTTTATTTGGGTTGAATCTCGAGATATATCTGCATGTAAAAAATTTTTTGCTTACAATTTGTGCACTTAAAATTTTTAATATTAAAAATTAAACACCAGTAAATGTGTATAAATATTAAAAATTTTTTTAACTTTTTCACTGTGCCCACATTCAGTCTCTAGTAAATAAAGCTCCTGAGAACCTCTTAGGAGTCATAGTGTGACATCTATTAGCTGTAATCTTTCAAGAATATTAAGACTTTTTTGTTTTGTTTTCTTTTCCCAGCCACACCCTATGGTGCTGAGGCCTTACTCTTTTTCTTTTATTTTTGTTTTGTTTTGTTTGGGGGCTACAACCAGCAATGCTCAGGGGTAACTCTTGGCTCTGCACTCAGGAATCACTCCTGGCAGTGCTCAGGGACCATACTGGGATTCCAGGGATCTACCCAGTTCACAAGGCAAGCACCCTACCTGCTTACTATCTTTCCAGCCCTTCAGGCTTAACTCTTGACCCTGTGTTCAGGGAAATCACTCCTGGCAATACTTGAGAAACCATCATGCAGCGCTGGGAATTGAACCAGGGTTGGCTGCATGCAGGGCAAACACCTTCTCCTCTTACTGGTCTTCATCTCAGAATGTTTACCAGTTTTAAAAAATATTTTTTTATTAAGGGAATATTTTACACAGTACAAGTGTTCATGTTTTAGGGGTACAGTGTCACCTACCACACCCCCCACCACTCTCCCTAGGACCCCTTCCTTCCACTTTCCACTCATAGGTCATCTTGTCAATGCCAAAGTGGACTTCCTGTACTAGTGGGTTCTTAGAATTGCATGACAGACTAATATACAAAGCTCAAATGAACTGACATTAATTTATTATGCAGAAAAAGCAGATATCGATTCCACTCCCCTCCCCACCCCCAGCTGTCAGGCTTCCCCACCACCCGTGTACCCATGGACGATGTTCTGGTTCTGTCTCCAGTGTATGACACCCCCCCACCCCGTTCAGGTTCACCTACCTGATGCTGGTGAGAGAGTAAGAGGGAGCTGGTAAGAAAGTGAGTGAACCAAAAGAGAGGAAGGGGAGAGCCAGCAAGAACAGTCCCCTCTCTGCCTTCTTCTTCTCTGAGAGGGAGAGAGCCTAGGGCCCCTTCTCAAATCCTATCCCCAGGCACATCCCCTTTCTGATTGGCTAATTGGCTAAAATGGCCTTGCCTTTTCCACCCTAGCTTCCATCTGCACCAAAGCAACCCAGTGCTCTTCAACCTAGCTCCAGCTGTATCAAGTAACCTAGCTATCCTGGTATTCTCCAGCCTAGCTCCAGCTGTATCTACCTCGGTTCTGTTATCAGAGTTCAAGGGTTCCAGCACTCTCCATATGTTTCTTTATAAACCACCTATAAATGAGACCATCAGATATTTGTATTTATCCAGACTAATTTCACTCACCAGGATACCCTGAACTCCATCAATGTTGTAGCAAAATGATCCACCCTTTCTTATAGCTGCATAGTACTCCATATGTATTCAGAACACATTTTCTTTATCCACTCATCAGGTAAGGAATTCTTTATTTTTACAGAAGCTTTTTTGTATACTAAATTAAGGGACGGTGCAAAAGTTTAATTATTGGTGGTAAGTAAAAGCCTTTCGGAACTTGCTGAACTCGTGGTTTGTCCGTCTGTCACCATCCCTTGAGGTAAAAGGGAACTCATTCCCTGATACTGTCAGGGACTTCAGCAGACCCCGACAGGTTTAGATAAATGTACAGTGACATGTAGCCATTGTCATAATGGCATACGTGTTCTCACTGTATATCCTCTCTGCTTGGCCTTTCCTGCTTTCCCAACCTCCTGCCCCCGATCTTTCTCTTTGTCTTCATCATTTCACCCATTTAAGAACATCTTGGCTAGTTGGAATCAGTCATTAGTTGGCAGCTTCTCAGACTGGCTACTTTCACTTTCTAATAAGCAGCTTTTAGCTTTTGGCTTTTTGCTCTTTGGCCTTTTGCTCCTTCTTCTGGGTAGGACTCAGCTCGGGTGAGATCCTCTGTCTTTGGTGGGAGACTTAGGCTCTTTTGTACGGTCTAAGTTCGGACCACAGACGACTCCCCACTCCATGAGGACCTCCATTTTCCACATCCGGACTTCCCCTCGTCAGAATTCCACCCAGCAGACCAGCCTATCACAGCCAGGTTCATCAATAAATGCTGAATTTTGAGATGACTACAAGAGTATGCTACCCGCATGGCAGAGCCTGGCAAGCTACCCGTGTCGTATTTCATATGCCAGATACCAGTAACAATTATAGACCTCATTCCCATGACCTGATGGAATGGTTTGAGGCTCTTTATGTTCCTGGAGCAAGCAGGTGCCCTTGGGCTCCTATTTGCATGAGACAGGTCATATGGGAGATGCTACTGGTGCCCGCTCAAGCAAATCGATGATGAACAGGAAGACAGTAATACAGTGATACAGTTTCCTCCAAGACTTTTCCTGGCACATGATTTTAGGGCTGAAGTTTTTTCTAGTGTCTCTATGTCCTTCAGCACTTTGAGGAACAATTTCCCTACTGGTCAGTTTGGAAAAGAGATGAGAAATGGGTCTGGGTCAGGCTAGCTCTAAAAGCCTGTTAACACAGCCAGCACCACGGCACGTCCTGGCTACAGACTACAGTGATCCATCACTGGCGCTCTGGCCCCTGTAGCTATCAATCAATAAGCATTTCATAAAGGCAAGTCCTGTGCTCAGTGTAGTTCTGGTCACAGCAGAGAAATTGGGATTGGGGGACTGAAAGAGGTGACCAATAAACATAAAAGAAGCAACTACACTGCTCATTGTTTCCATTAATGATCTGTGGAGTAGAGTAGAGATAGCCATCAGACCTGGAACAAGGCCCACCTAGTCTCCTAAGGCAACAGTTCACTGTCCATCCTATTGGTCCTGCCTCTTAAGACTGCTATAAGGATCAAATGGTCTGATTGTTGCAAAGTGTTTGACAAGGTGCTTCACATATAATAAGTCTCGAAACAGTATCTGTTTTAATTAGTAATGTAATCAGTGATGATTTTGCATTCATTATCATGATTATTATAATAAGTAGGAGTGGCTCTACAGTATCTACCTTAATTAGTAATGTAATCAGTGATGATTTTATGACTCTTTATCATGATTATTATAATAAATAAGAGTGGTTCTGAGGAGTCGGAGATAATCCAAAGGTTAGTGTCCATGCTCGCCTGCCGGATGCCCAGATTTGATTCCCAGTACCTCATGGTCCACTGAGAACCACTGGGAGCAGCCCCTGAGGCACTGTACCAGGAGTAACCCTTGAGTCCCTTTGAGTGTGGTATGTTCCCCACCACTCAAATAACAAACAACAGTCAAGTGGTTCCAGCTCATAGCTTCTTTGAGGAATAGTATATCCAGAGCCCACTTACATGCCCCCAATGGTTCCATAGATCCCATTTCCCCAGGAGCTGGTGTTAAGCAGCATATCTCTGGGCCAACATGCAAAGTGCACTTTTTTTTGAAAGAATCTGTGTTCAGTGGGTATTTGGTCACTGATTTAGGCAAACTCAGTGACAAATATCAAAGTCTGTCCCCAAATGTCACAAGGGCAACATTCTTAATCTTGACAAGGACACTTTGGCTGGTGATGAAAAAGCATCAGTTTCTCACAACCTGGCAACTGAACCCCCCATACCTGGGGGTAGGGGCCTGGGGGTGCAGCTGGGTGTCCTCCTCTCAGGCTCCATTCCACATCGGGAGGGCTGGGAGCACTGAGCCAACAAATGAAATCTTGTGACCATTTGCTGGGAATGACAACAGCTGCCATCTCCTTCCCAGCCAGAAACTTCTGAAATAAAGTCCCTCTGGAAGGAAGTGCTGGACATGCAATGCTGGGTATGTAAATAGCCCCTCCAGATACTCCCTGGGCTCCAGAACCCCAGAAACACCAAGTCAGAAAAGCTTAGGTTATAAATGCCCGAGAACAGAGGACTGGCTAAAGAAACTGTGGTTCATCTACACTATGGAATACTATGCAGCTGTCAGAAAAGATGAAATTATGAAATTTACCTGCAAATGGATGGACATGGAGACTATCATGCTGAGTGAAATTAGTCAGAAGGAAAAGGACAGATATAGAATGACTGCATTCATTAATAGGATATAAATAGATACCAGTGTTTTACTAAATATGTGAAATGGTAATGGCAGATTAAAACTCACCATTGAATATACACAAAAGAAACTTAAGTGATAAACTCTAAATATCTGCAGGGCTAGCCACAATGTGTAAAACAAGAGGGAGAGAGATGCAGAGACAGAGAGAGAGACAGAGAGAGAGAGGAAACAGGGCTACCTGCTGTTTGAGGCAGCCTGGGGGTGGGTGGGAGGGTGGGGTTACATTGGTGGTGTAAATGGGGCACTGGTGGAGGGATGGGTGCTGGTATACTGTATTACCAAGAACCAATTGTGAACACCTTTGTAATTGTATGTCTCACGGTAGTATAATAAATTTTTTTTTAAAAAAAAGAAAAGCGTAGGTTGGGTCCTTCCAATACCATTTCCAAGCTGATTTGCATGCTGGCATTAAGGACTTTCTTGTGCACCTATTAGTAGTTTCAGGACTGAAGAGAAATTTAGGAGGTCCTGGAAGCTCAGCCTTTACCTTCTGATCAATGGAAAACTACAGATTTGCTCACACCTTGCAGCTGGGTTGGGAGCAGTTTAAAGACTAAGATTCCCTGAGAAGTGGCTTGGCCACGTCCAGCTGCCTCCCCATCTCTGCAACGTCCCTCCCTGTGACACACTCCAGCAAGCTCTGATCACCATGGAAAGTCAGGCTAGTCTCCACCAAGCACCTCCTGGCTCATGCACCCTTTCCTGTGGGAACTGTACCCTCCTTCTCAGTGTCCCTGTGCAGGATATAGCCCCTGTTATATCTGTCTTACACAACGGTGTCCTTTAGAGTGGAAAGACTAGAGCCTGGTTACCCAGGAAGGGCAGCAGAACCAGGGAGCTGCTCGGCTATTGCCCCTTAAAAGACATCATAGCATGAAGATGACACAATACAGCAACCTTCCTCATTGTTCCAAAACGAACTTCATACCGGGAGGCAGAAGCTGACCAGGATGACACAAATCCACCCTTTCCTGACGGTGCCTGCCCGGGTTAGAATCCAGTCAGGAAGAAGCAGAAAACTTCCTCGGACAAGTATTTATGAAGTAACTGTGGATTTCAGTCCTTGGACCCTGCCAGTGACAGAGAAACCAGAAGAAGTGATCACTTGTATCACTTGTCTCCTCTTGTTCATCGATTTGCTCAAGCTAGCACCCAGTAACGTCTGCATGCATCCTGTCACATGTTAGTGTAGCCCAAGGGGATCTGCTTGTTCCAGGAACATGAAGAGCCTCAAACCATTCCTTCAGGTCATGGGAATGAGGTCTATAATTGTTACTGGGTATTTGGCATATCAAATACTACACGGGTAGCTTTTGCCAGGCTCTGCTGTGCGGGTGGGATACTCTTGTAGTAACATTTATTGATGAACCGGAGAAAGATCAGCTTTTCTGCTGTATGGAGTTCTGATGAGCTGTGGAGTCCAGATGTGGAAAATGGCGGCCCTCATGGTGGTAGCAGGTCCTCTAGTTTTTTGCTGAGGCTCTGCTGGGATGGCGGGCCAGAGCTAGAACCCGCCTTCCTTCCTGGGTGCTTCACGATCATCTGGGCAAGGGAGAACCTGAAGCAGCTCTGTGCATGTACCCGAGTCTCTGGATCAGGCCAAGCAGTGGTGCAAACATAGATTTTCTTGTTGTTGGTTTTGGATTTTTTTGTTGTTGTTTTGGGGCCACACCCGGCAGTGATCACGGTGTACACTGACTCTTGGCTCTGCACTCAGGGATCACTCCTGGCGGGACTTTGGAGACTATCTGGGCTGCCAGAGATCGAATCTGGGTCAGCTCTGTCAAGGCAAGGGCCTCCCCCTACTGTTCTACCACTTGTCCCTATTCTATAGATTTTTTCCAAAGACCAGGGCTCTCCAGCTGACGCTGGACATTTAAACTTCATCCAACTTAATACTGTCCAGCCTCCCCAGACACTACACTCTCTTCAGGGAGGCCATTTGTGGGATACCTGGAGCCCCCATCAGGCATTTAGAATGGGAAATGACCTTTCAGGAACCAGAAGGAAAAATATATCTTCAAAGGGGCTTTTCAAATTATCTCAGGCGTCCAACCACTCCGGTAATCTAATTTCCTGTAAAATGAATTATGGCTATAAGAATTAACCTTCCCTCAGGGAGAAAAACAAATTATAAGAGACTTCCTAGGGTTTCTCTCTCTCTTCCTTTTTTTCCCCTGCTAAGGTGGAAAAGAGAGACAAAAGAGAAGAGGAAAGAAATGTTGAAGGAACTGGTGTGAGCCAAGGTGAGACATCGGTGTGAGTCAAAGAAGGTGCCCCTCTCTCTGTGGTCAGGCCACTGGTGGGGCAGACAGTGGACCAGTGGGGCGCGTCAGCTGCTCCTCAGGTCCTGTTTCCACAGAGCCGGACACAGATGTCCTGGGTAGTGACTTTCCTTCTTCCCATTCTTGTATTTTGAGCCCAGCATACAAACCATTACCTGAATTTTAGAAAAAGAAAGAAAGAAAATAGAGAGAAACTACACAGATTGCATTTGCTTTGGTCGAAGCTCTTGAGGGGGACAGGGGAGAAAAAGGCAAGAATCTCCCTTAGGGCATGCTTCCCTGAGCCAGCCATGAAAGATTAAATAAGCTTCTCCAGTGGGGGGGCCGTTGGTAGCTTCTTTACTAATTCATGATTGAAAGTGGATCTCGGATGTGATTTAGCTGAGGGAAACAGAGGGAGGGTCTGGGTGTGGAGGAAGCTATTAGAGGAAGCTTAGGTCACCCTGCAAATGCCACCCGAGCTTGTGTTTATCCAGGAAGTGAATGTGCAGGAGACGGCCGCAGGGGTCTTAGGCCATACGGCCAGGCCTCTTCTTCTTGGTTTCAATCAAACAGGTTCCGTTCATGAGCTGACACTGCAGTTGTCTTTGAGAAAAATATTTGTGCCATTTGGACATCATCCAGTAATCTCAGGAGGCCTGTTCTGTAAGTGACCCCTTTGAAAGAATTTGCTGAGGCTCTATTTTCTATAGGCTACCATGAACCACCAAATCTTTACCTTTAGCAAAGTGCAGGGGTATGAAAAGTTCAAAGGAGATGTAAGCAATTACCCTGAAATTGAAATTATGCCTCTTGTGTAATGAGGCTTTCATGAAGGAGTGGAAAGGGCGGGGGAAGAAAGGGATCTTGGGCCACAGCCACACAATCAATGATTCTCAGGGCTTTCTCCTAGTTCTGCTCCCCTCCTGGCAAGCTTGGAGGATCATATGTGGTGCCAGGGATCAAATCTGCTTGACTGCAAGCTAGACAAGCTCTGGCTGTCCTATAGCTCCAGCCCATGAAGCAGATTTTTGTGTAATATTTTAAATGACCCTGCCCCTCGAGGTGTTGCAGGTGTGGCTGTGGTGCCCAGCTGCATTGGCAGGTGGCAGAGAGGAGACAGGCTTGTCTATACCCAGGGCTCTGACCAGTGGGCCCTGGATGGTTGATGGTCTGACATAGAAAAGACTGGGCCCCGGGATGAACCCAGAGCCATGGCAGAGCCTGGCAAGCTACCCGTGGTGTATTTGATATGCCAAGTAACAATAATGGACATGATTCCCAATGAATGGAGATGTTATTGGCGCTCACTCGAAAAAAACGAACTACTGAAAGACAAGTGATACAAGTGATTTATTCTTTTCTTATTTATACATATATATTTAAAATATTTTATTTACTTACATTATTATGATTTATGATGGTTTTATATTTCCTTGCAGATCTTAGACCTCTATATCTTGTTTTATTTTCCTTCATACTAAAAGTCTTTTACAAGTGATTTTAAATGTTAAATGATTTCCAGTCACATCTTACAGTCTCCTATCCCTTGAAAAGAGCTAATAAACAAAGTGTATGGGAGGCCTCTTTGTAGCCATCTGACTTCCAAGATGGCCCATGCATGTGGTTCTTAGGAGGAAAGATGAGCTCCCCCATTAATGCTCTCTGCCACCTACTTGACTCTTTTCGTGCCTTGGCTGTCATTGTCCCCTCCAGAGCATGGGGTGGTTCAGTGGCCATAACATAGCTTTCAGAATTCCATTTTGTTATTTCAACAGTATCCATTCTCCTGCTTTACAGGTCATTCTATGTGTGGAATTTAGCACACACATTTAGAAGGCAGAACCATGGAATCTTTCTTGGAGACTAGCTACCTCCACCATATGCAGTAAATGTCTGTTGCTCTCTTCTGTCCCATGACATGGCACTTCCCAGTTCCCCTTCTTTCTCTGGACTCTTCCTTCTCCTGTTTCCATGGCTATTCTTCCACGTGGTTTCCTCCAAAGTGTGGCCTTCCCATCGGTGGACACACACACACACACACACACACACACACACACACACACACCAATACATAACATTAACTCCTTAATCTCCCATTATCCCAGATTTCTCTCAGAAATTCTGGGTACGTGTTAACTTCTTACTAGACTATGGGCCAGGGAATACATTCCACTAACCTTACAGGAGATGGACCAAGCTCATGACCTTTGCCACATCCTGGTGGAACTAATTTGGCTGGAAGAACAGAGATAAAGACTGTGGTTGTGCCTATGTCTAGGAGATTGTGCATCTTAGTTTTCTAGGAATAGTCAGGTTTATAGTTCTTGTCCCAATGTAACTATTGATTTCAACCCCTTTTACTCTAAGGTGTCTAAAAGACAGTCTTTGAACTCTGGACCTGCTGCTGCTGCTTGTAACAAACAAATGTTAAAAAAGTCATTTACAGACGGGTGCAGACCAAAACAAGTGTCAATCCCACAGGTGAACCAATCATTAGAAACAATTGCATGATATGTTAAGGACTGCTATTCTTAGAACAGTTCTGTGGAATTGAACATCCTCCTGACATTTCAATGACCTTTAATGAGGCACAGCACAAGTGGAAGGACTCATTTATTTCCCCATCATCATACAGTATCCAAGAGAAAACGAGAGACCCAGAGCAGGTGTCCCAGCCTGAATGGCATATTGCATTTCAGAACCTATTGACCGGATGCTAATTTCTTCCATTTGCATGAGGGCCCAGAGATATTGTTGCTCTTATGGTATCCATGTCAGCTCTGTTCCCAGAGCAGCTGTAGCTGAAACACTGACTGGCCACCGATTACAGTGGTGTAATGAAGTGCAATAGGCCAGTAATTATTCTCCATTACCCTGATCAAGTAACATATGGCCCAGCCCGTAGTTATCACAATGAAACCCCAAGTGCTTGGTCAAAATGGGGAGGGGAGGGAGGGGATGACCATGAATGTTAGTTAAAGGGTGTCATCAAAAATGAGTTTTGCGAGGCTAGAAATGTAAGAGGTCTCAATCCCAAGATGTTATCTTGGATTCCAATCTCATAAATTCCTGGTGGCTGGTTCCGAGAGGTCTCTTCCCATAAATTCCTTTAGAAAGACTTAACGGAAATGTATATTTAAAAACTTCCCATAAATCAACACTGACATTTGAGCAGAGAAAGGATGAAGAGAGGGAAGAGGGAGGAAAAGCTATTAATGGACTTTCAACTGAACATGCAAAGCATTTTGGTTTACTTGCTTCAGAAAAAAATTGTCCTTAAGATGTCTCCAAAGCTATGGGTGCTGGTGGGAGAGGTCCTTTAAGACCCCTGGGCATGGCTTCCATATAGAACAGAGTCCTAGGATCAAATGTGCTTGTAAAGGATGCGGAACCTGCTAAAAACAAGCCCAGCTCTAGTAATTGACCAGGCACTCACGCAGGAGCCGTCCTTGGTTTGATAACGGGTGGAGCCCATTGTTAGTTAGATCCTAAAGAATTTCCTTCAGACGCATGGAGTCCCAGGGCTAAGGGCTCTCCCATGCCTCTCGGCCCCATGCCCACCTCTTCCCAGTCAGCTCTCTTCTCAAATACTTGTACCCTGCATAGTGTTTTATCACAAACAGGTAGACCAGATGACTGCTAAAAGCGTCAGCTCTGAATGGGGCTATTTTAAGCCATCCAATAATGGGGGAAGGCTCTGTGGCTACTGGGAAGTCTTGAAGTCTCTCCTGATGACCCTTGGCCCCATGGTTCTTTAGCCCATCAGTTCAATGCTACTGGGTTCCAGCTATGCTCAGGAGCCACCTGAGCCACTGCAATAGTATGTCGGGGCAACCAGGGCAATATCTGGCAGTACTCAGGGCATTATGAAGCCAAAGGGATTAAATTCCAGGCTTTGTGCATGCAAGTCATATGTTCTGGTCCTTAGAGCTGCCTCTCCAACCCAAGACATCAGTTGTTTATTATTAATTTTAACCACACTTACAGGTATTTGGGGGCCCATGTGTTACCAGGCCTCATATGCAAGGCAAATTCTTACCCCTGAGCCAAATCCTCAGTTATGACATCAAGTGCTCTTATTTTTTTTTACATCAAGCATTCTTAATTGCTTTTATATCTCCTACGCTAAATATATATATATATGTATTTATATATATATATATGAACAATTATCCTAATGTTGCTTGTAAAATTGTTTGGTCAAAGATATCTCATTTGGAGAGGGAGAGAGAGAAAAAGAGATAAAGAACTTTTGCCATTTAGGCAGGCTATGGGAGGGGGAGGGAATTGGGGACATTGGTGGTGGGAAATGGGCACTGGTGGAGGGTGTTCCAGTGGGGTGCTGGAACACTGTGTGACCGAAACCTCTAAACATGAACAAGGTTGTAATTGTATATCTCACGGTGGTATAATAAAATGTTTAATAAAAATAAGAAAATAAAATAGAATAGCTAAAAAAAAAGATATCTCATTTGATTTGTTTTTGGCTATGATAGTGCATCAATCACCATTAGTCACCAGAATTCTTGCAAAATGAGAAATGTGTGTCCTAAGATTTATTTTATGGGACAAATATAGGATCCATGTGACATTTATCAAATCTGAGTTTAAATTTGGGCTGAACTGTTTTATTTCGTTTTGTGGTTTTAGGTTTCAAATTGTCCACAAGTCAGTGGAGAAGTTCTGCGACTCCATGTACACAGTGCAAGCCAGCCAGCTGGGTCAGCCAGCCTAGGTTCAAATCTCTCTATGTGGTTGTGCAAGTTATTTGACCTCTTGGAGCCTCAGTTTCCTTATCTGAAAATTAAGGATAATCACCAGGACCTCACTGCCAAAAGCATGGAAAGTATTTAGCAATGGGTCAGGTCAAGTAACCAGGAGCTATTACTCTCTGTCATCTGTTTCATAATAAGCTTTGTAATAAGAATAACATTTAAAGAAAAATTACTCAAAAATACCATAATCAAATGCTTTCTATGCTCTATTTCACACATAGCAAGTTGTTCAAAATTGTAATCTTCAAGCATTAAATTTTTTTAGCAAAAAATTGTTTTTTTTCCTCCTACAGCTTTGAATCAAATATACCTCTCTCCATTGTTTTATTTCTCCTATAATCATCCTTAAGAGCTGTATAACATTCAATGATGTTAATTTCCTATAATTTCTTTAACCATTCCATATTGCTAATCATTGGGGTTATTTTCATAGACATAATTTATGACTATGTCATTTATAGTTTTTAATCCATTTATAATCCTCGCCTTCCCTTGCTTTTAGAATGAAGCCTTCCAGGAGGTTACTGTCTGCTCTGTGCAGTTACATTTCATTTGTCTAAAACGTAATAAGATCCTCTCTTTCAAAGGGTCCCTTCCCTCTAGCTTACCTCTCTTCTCTGGAACTCAGATAAAGACTCTAAGCAAAGGAGGAAAATAAAGAAAACCTCTCTGCTTCTTCCAAGCTCCCAGAGTACAATTTCCAATGCTTTTTTGCTTGTGGCAGGGCATGACCGAGCACAGCCCATGTCATGAGCCTGATCCCTGACTGAGTGACCAAGGAGCCAGTCGCTGTCTGACCCCTGCCCTGTCCAGTGTGGCTCCACCCCTGGGGAAGGCTGGTTGATCCCGAGAAGTCCACCCAACCTGAGCCCTCAGAGAGGCTCACCAATCTGAAACTGGGATGCGTGCAGAAGGCAAAAGGAATCAACGGAGCTGATTCTTTCTTTTGAGAGCTTAAAAACAGAAATTCCAAGAGAATAGCTAAAAGCAAGACAGACTTAAGCTGAAAATGTTGTTATGTCAAACCTATCCATTCTCGACTCTGCTTTCTGATGGTCATGGCAGTGGATAGATAGCCCTATCCCCCTGAGTATGAACAAGATCTGATCTTAAAAGCTTTGGAGCCATAAAACATAGCAAAAAGTAAAAAAATAAAAACAGGGCAAAAGTAATAGGATGTGTGTGTTTCTGTTACACAAGATTGTACAACCCAGCTAGGAGGAGACTTCTCAAAGAGAAGACCCTTACTGCTGAGGGTCTCAGTCCAACAGATTGCAAGAAATAAAAGTCTTCCCATAGACAGGCACTTGGGAAAAAAACCTTCCCCAGTCAAACCCTCGGAAGAGACTGCAGACACATTGAAACCTCTGGTGATTGCATTGGCAGGTTCTAAAGCAGAGAACACAGCTGGGTCTTGCCCAAGTTCAGTCTGACCCATGGTTTCCTGGACCCAGAAAATAATGAGATCGTTGCTGGTTGCTATACGAAGCCAGTATCTTTTTGGTGATATGGTTAAACAATAGGCAATTCATACTGTTGAGATTAGAGATAGAACAGTCCTTGCAATCAAAATCATGAAGGCGCAGACATTGGGAGAAAGCAGAAACTAAGTAGAAAGAAAAAGAATCATGACAAAGTCACCATGAGGAGGGAGGGGGAATGACAAAAGGAAACTTGTGAGCAGCCAAGTACCATGAGTGACATCTAGGGAGTGTGCTTGAGTGACATCTAGGGACTTAGTGTGTGGTTTCTGAGTTGTGCTCTTCAATCTGGTAATCACTTAACTGGGTGGGGGATGGATTTGAAGTAAAAAATAATCAAAACTGACTAAGATGTTAAACCACTCCTGCATGAGTAAGCTGAGAGAGACACAGAGGAGGAGGAGGAGGAGGAGGAGGAGGAGAAGGAGGAGGAGGAGAAGGAGGAGAAGGAGGAGAAGGAGAAGGAGGAGAAGGAGGAGAAGAAGAAGAAGGAGGAGGAGGAGAAGAAAGAAGGAGGAGGAGGAGAAGGATAAGAAGAAGGGAGGAGGGAGGAGGAGAGGAGGAGGAGAGAAGAAGAAGAAGAAGAAGGAGGAGGAGGAGAAGGAGAAGGAGAAGGAGAAGGAGAAGGAGGAGAAGGAGAAGGAGAAGAAGAAGAAGAAGAAGAAGAAGAAGAAGAAGAAGAAGAAGAAGAAGAAGAAGAAGAAGAAGAAGAAGAAGAAGAAGAAGAAGAAGAAGAAGAAGAAGAAGAAGAAGAGGAGGAGGAGGAGGAGGAGGAGGGAGGAGGAGCCTGCCATGAAGACTGGCTGGGGCTGGAGGAAACTGGGGACATTAGCATTGGGAAATGTACGCTGGTGAAGAGATGGGGTTGGAATATTGTATGACTGAAACCCAATCATGAACAGCTTTGTATCTGTGTATCTCGTGGTGATGCAATAAAAACAAATAAATAAATAAAATGTTTAATAAATAAATAAACCTCAATTCCTGAGACATACCAGCTACAGTCCGAGGGTAGTTAATGACTACCAAATTTTGTGGAATTGTTGCCTCATTCCAGAAACTTCTGCTGGCCAGTGTTGCTCTGGAGCAATACTTCTCAACCAGACTATATGTCCTCCTGAGGGTCCCTGGACACCCCAAAGGAGGCCGTGGCTGTAGGGTGGAACCTGCAAGAAGGGGGAGGATTTGGGGAGGCAACACCATGAGGCCAGGAGGCCAGCTGATGGGAAGGACAGTCTGGACACAGGGAAGAAACAAGCCTGGAAGGGAGCCAAGGTCAGAGACTGGTCCCTGGGGCTTTGGGGCTGCGTTTTCTTTCCTGGGGAGACCCTGCCACCGTTTCTGCCTTCTCGTGCCTGGCCCACCATCTTTTCTGGTTCACTAACCATGGACTTGAGGTAACCTCTGCTGTTTTGATTCCACTCTAGGTGGCTTATTAATCTACCACATAACACATGACAACCTCCCCACCCTGTCAGCACCTCATCCGACACACCCCACACTCGGGAGGCCTCCTCACCTGTCACCCAACTTCTCTTACAGTTCCCGCCCTCCTATCATGGCCCAGAAGACACTGTTGATGTCAGCTGGTCATTTGTGTCCTTGCCAGCCTCTTGGGAAGGAACCTAAAACTGTGGCACTGTCTGACAGGCAACATTTCCCCTGGGCTTCCCCTATCCCCTCTGAGTGATTGGGTTTGCCTTCCCAGGTGACCTTTGCCCTCCCAAGCATGGTTAGTTCATTAGCCATTTTTGCTATAGCCCTACCTTTAAATCAGTCACCAGAAAAAGTATTCCCTTGCCTCTGTAGGTGTCCGGTGTAAAACTTTATCAGTCCCTCAGCTCAGGTAACAGGATATTAAAATATTTGTATCAAGAACGCTGGAAAGTTCAACTGTCAAAAATAGCCATTTTGTGTCAAGTTTGAAATGAAATAGACGGTCCCAGAAGGACAATTTTGAAGAATCTGCTTTTGTCAAACCTGGGGAGAAAGAACCCTGAATAAAAACAAGGAGTGCCCGGGAGGAGGGAGAGAGAGCAGGAAAGGTCTGCATTTGGTAGGGCTGGATTTTCACATCGCGCGTATGTAATTCGCACATAGTAACTCACTGGAAAGTGAGCTAGCAGGTGATGGATCGAGTGGCATGTAAGCCAAGGGGATTTACTGTCAATTGTGCACCACCAAAGGCCCCATTTCCAACTTAGCTCCAGTCAGGAAGAGAAATAAGATGTATGAAATGAGAAATCAGGGCATCGAAGAAGGAGAAGGAGCAACAGGAAATGAAACTTCATGTACAGCCAGGGTTGCATGTGTGATCCGTTGTTTGGGTTATCTCCAGGACGGGTGTGTGGCGCTATCCTGGGGGCAAGGGCTGAGTCTGATGCCTCCCTGGATCCCGCTCCAGGCTAGGCTAGGACACAACTAATGCTTTAGTTTCTGAGTCAGGAGCTCAAATACTGAGACCATTACTGATGAATGCCTCTGCCTGCCCAGATGTCCCTTTTTTGCTTGCTCCTTGTGGGGAGAATTTCTAGATCACCTGGAACATGACTCTGCTCTTTGCTGACAACACACCCAAGGAATGAAAAGAGCAGGGAAAGTTCTGAGCCAGTCTTTGGCTGCTGTGGCTTGACTACAGTTTAACCGCTTTGGCCCTTGGGCCCATTGCTCCATTGTACTTTTGTTCTTGTTTTTTCGTTGTTTCCATCTGCTGTGAGTCAAGTACATAAGCTTTGTGGAAATTCAGAAAGATCATTCAAGAAAGTGCTAATAGACACTAGAGTCTCCAGGCTGAGAAGACAGTGCAAGGGGCTGAGTGCATGTTCTGCAGTATGGGATACCATCCCCTTTTGCACGTATGGTCCCCTGATTACCACAGGAGCAACCCCAGGCATAGCCAGGTGTGGCTTCAAAAAAAAACCAGGGGGCCGAGCGATAGTCCAGTGGGTAGGGCATTTTACGTGCACGCAGCCTACTTTCAGGGTTTCATCCCCTCATCTCATATGGTCCCCCCACGCAGTGCCAGGAGTGATTCCTGAGTGCAGAGTCAGGAGTAACCCCCTGAGAATTGCGGGGTGTGACCCAAAAAGAAAAAAAGCAAAGCATTAAGTCAATGAATCAATAATTCATTAAAATATTAAACAATTCATTAAAAATAAACAAAATGTTTAATTTTCAGGAGATGACGATATCTCTTACTTAGAGTCCACTAAGGTGTACCACTTCTCACAAATCATTTCTCACACTCCTGACCAGTCTTAAAGTTCCTCTTCTGTTTAAAGCATATCTGAGTCAAATGTGCTCTATGTTCACCATCATAACCCCTAACATAATGAGAGATAATATGCATTTGTATTCATATCACATACCATTTAGTTTAATGCAATTCATTAATTTAATGCAATGCATTGCAATAGAATAAACATAGTATTATGTATTTAATAATAAGTAAATACATGAACTATTTAATTATAAATAGTTATTATTATTATAATCACATCTTCCAGAAAGGCAATGGAGAACATTATCCATGACTTCTACACAGATCTCTTTGTTAGCCACGTCCACCTGCCTACATACCAAATTCCGTGGGATGGATATGTTGTTCCCAACGTTCTCCCTTCTGAAATCCAACATGCCATTTCATTGGTAAAAGGGAACAGCATCAGCCCAGACAAAGTCAGACCTGAACACCTGAAGAATCTGCCCTTCAGTACTCATCAATACACTGGCTCGGCTCTTCACACGTACCTGTCCGAATGCAAGGTGCCCTCTCAATGGAAAACCAGCAAGACAGTTTTTACTGGTCAATAAGGAGACATCCACAAATGTCTATAGACATTTGTGGATGTCCTCTATCCATATTGACAACTATCGCCCCATCTGCCTGCCGTCAACTACAAGCTGTTCACTCAAGTCATCCTGAACAGGATTGGCAGAACATTAGATGAAGGGCAACCATGCAAGCAAGCTGGTTCTGAAAAGGATTCAGCACAATCAACCATATCCACACGGTAACCAAGCTCATTGAAGTGTGTAGGGAGTTCAGGATGCCACTCTGTCTCACGTTCATTGATTTAAAGAAAGCCTTTGTTCGGTGGATACTGAAGCAGTCACCAAAGCCCTAGCCAAACAGGGCGTTCAAACCCAATACATCAAGATCCTTCGTGAGCTGTATTATGGATTCACCACCAGAATCTCACCATTCTACAAAGAAGTGATCATTGATGTCAAAAGAGGGGGTTAGTCAGGGTGATACCACTTCACCAAAAACTCTTCAGTACCACCCTTGAGAACATCATGCAACAATTAGAATGGGAAGGAATGGGAGTGAAGATAGATGGGTCGGCAACTACACCACCACATCACTGATGACATCGTTCTAATAACACCAAAACATCGGCCAAGCAGCACAAATGCTGGCTGACTTTGACTGAGAATGTGGAAAAATAGGTCTATAGCTGAATCTCAGCAAACTATGTTCATGAAAAATGAACTAGTTCCAGAGGCCCCATTCACTCTCAATGGAACAAACATCTCTGAATGCAGCAGTTATGTGTACCTAGGTTGAGAACTCAACATGATGAACGACCTAAAACCTGAGCTACACAGGAGGAAGAGAGCAGCATGGAATGCCTTCAAAAGCATCGAAGAAACAGCTAAAAAGTCAAAGAATCTTGAGCCCGGGCATATCTCTTCAACTCCACCATTCTCCCTGCATTAACATACGCCTCAGAGACCTGGGCCCTATGAAAGCAGGATGAGAATGCTATTCAGGTCTCCCAAAGAGGAATTGAAAGAGCTGTATCACTGTATCACTGTCTTCCCGCTCATCATCGATTTGCTCGAGCGGGCCCCAGTCAACATCTCCATATGTCTTGTCTCTCATGCTAGTAGAGCCTAAGGCATCTGCTTGCTCCAGGAACATAAAGAGCCTCAATCCATTCCGGAATGAGGTCTATAATTGTTACTGGTACTTGGCATAGATATCAAATACAACACGGGTAGCTTGCCAGGCTCTGCCGTGCAGGTAGCATACTCTTGTAGGCATCTCTAAGTCCAGCATTTATTGATGAACCACGTAGCTACGCGGCCGCGAGCCGGGCACTGATAGGCTGGTCTGCTGGGTGGAGGTCTGACGCGAGAGAGAGTCCGGATGTGGAAAGAGCTATGCTTGTGATATCACGCCTCACTCAAGTGAAAGAAGGAATCTGGAGCTCCGACTTCCCATCGCTGTTCCAGAGTCAGGGGACGCTCTCTCGCTTGCCAAGGCATCGAAAATCAGATGGGCTGGACATGTAATCGATTTGGAGATGACCGCTGGACTAGAGCCATTACTGACTGGATCCCACAGGATGTCAAAAGATGACGTGGCTGCCCACCTTTACAAGATGGTCAGACTTCTTAGTCAAGACCCTGAACCGAACGGTTTGAGGCTCTTTGTATTCCCTGAAGCAACCGATGACATTGGCTACAGTGGCACGTGATAGGGTCACTATCAATCACCTATCTTCCTGTTCATCATGATAGGTCAACTGGAAATATTACTGGCGCCTGCTCAGCAAATCGACGAATAACGGGATGTCAAGTGATTAAGTGATCAAGTGATTATTATTAATTATTATTATCTCTGACTTGTCTAACTTAGTGTCTAGTCAATGGAACTTGAGTCCTTTCTTGTTTATTTCTGAATCCCTCCAGTTACTTAAATTTAGAATAAGGTTGCTACTCAGACCGGCAAGTTCAGAGAGGGGTTGCTGGATCCGAGCTCAGATGCAGTCAACAGAATTCTTGCACATTATATCTCTTCAGCTCTACTGCTTTTCCTTTGCTCCATCCTCAAATATTCGTTTCCCTATTAGTCTCCCAGGGAGACAAGGTATTCCCTGACATTTCTCCAGAAAGAAAAAAATGTTTTGCCGAAATCTCCGGGGAGAGATCCTATAAAATGAATTCTAATTGGTCCACTTGAAGTCACATGCTCAAGACTGAACCAATCAAAAGTGAGTATGGTGTTGGGGTATTCTAATTACTACTTGGAGAGAGACCCATCCTTGAGGCTGGAGGATGGAGTGATGTGTGACCTAATCCAGTAGAGAGAACAGAACTCTTAATGAATGGTTGTCAGACAGCTTCTTCAAGAGTCTTTGCCGACATAAAATATCAGTCAGAGTCAGGGGCAAAGTGGAAGAGGCTGGAGCACACACCTGAGTCCTGGTTATCCCTGGCATTATGGATCTCCCCCTCCCAACCCCAAATCTTATAGGAAGTAGCTCCCTAAGCACCATTAAGCGTGACCCCAAGAGCCATTAAGTGTTAGGCCCCAAGCAACATAAAAGTCTTAATAATAAACTCCACTCAACATAAGTACTCACCATAAGTACCTCACTGACTATTAATAAGTAATAGTATGAATAGGTTATCTCTTGGCTCCCTGGTTATCTCTTTTGGAGTCTCGCAGTGATGTGCAGGGAAATTGAGTTAAGGTTGTTCGGAATTCAAAAGCTAGCTCCACCACATTAGCCCCTCACTGTCTCTTTGTTTCCGTAAAAATAGCACAGGAAATACTGAAAGTTCCGCTGTTTGCATCTCAGGATTATTATGGGATTAAATCCAATGTCCTATGTGAAAAAGTCTCTTGACGTGAAAATGTCCGCAAATGGGTGCTTTCAGTGACAGTAGGTCGAGGGTGCTGCACAGCGTGGGGAACTTGGCTCCCAGATGTCCACTAAGCCGGTGCTCGGACCAGGATATCGAAAGACCACCTACAAGTCTTTCTGTTTCTGAAGAACATTTACCTGATGTTTTCATTAACGGAAAGAATAAGGTTTGCAGGTTTGCTTAAGGCAGTGTGTGTGTGTGTGTGTGTGTGTGTGTGTGTGTGTGCGTACTCACACTTTAAACTAAGATTGAGCTAAATCTCAAGAGTTTTCCATCTGTTTCCCTAATAAAGTTTACTCAGAACACGGGCCCACAGTGACTGGCGCGAGAGACCCCAGAGCTCTCTGTGTAAATTGAAAAGACTCCAGTGCTTGCTCCTGTTTTTATTACGGGAATCACACTAAATGTGATAATTTTTGGGAGCGTGTTTGCTGTCAACTTCTAATTGTGCTTGTTCATAAGCAGCTGCATGGCAATGAATTGTCTGCACCCATCTGTGATTGCAGTCACCAAACATAGAAACCCTGAAATAGAAAACTTGCGCCTTGGAACAATTTCGGAGACTCTTGCAGGAAGGTGGCCTTAGAAGTTTCTCTCCTCACTGCTGCCTTACACAAAACTCAAACCTGGGGTGATCTGAGGTTGATCTGTGGCTGTTTCTTGCAGGTTGAAAAGCTTCCTGGGGAAAGGCTCTCTCCTGACGTGGACTACAGCGATACAATGATGGGGGCCAACAACTTCTACTCAGAAAAGAGCTGATTGTGGGTTCTACATGCCTTTTTGGTTATCATCTGGTTTATGGTCCCTGCTCTCCACAAATAAAATTATCCAGGCCAGCCAGGTAGCACAGCAGATAGGGAGCTTACCTTGCATGCATCAACTCAGCTCAATCCCAGCACCACACGGTCCCCTGAGCACTCGCCAGGAGAAATTCCTGAGCACCAACAGGTGTGCCCCACCTGCCTTACCCCCCCAATAATAAAGGAAAGCAAAATTATCCTCCTCCCAGTGATAGTCAAGTCTTTGAGAATTCCTTTAAACTCAGAACTTGGTAAACTAAACCCAAAAAAACACAGGCGCATGTAAGTTTGATTTCATAGGGGAGACAGTGGAAGTAGGATAAACCGAGACTCTCCATTGTAAACTAGTAAACCAGACACAGCTGATGCTGAATAGATAAATCCTACCTGCGTGAACTGGTGTTATTTTTACCCACATTATGCATTGCTGTAGTTAGAATTCTGCAAGGGAAAATATCAGGTCTCAAACTGGGAGTACTTTCACTGACATCACAGTTACCAGCTTGAAGGGAATGGCAAAGGTGCAGCCCGACACAACGCCTGGGCTGCGCCCCAGTCAGACCTGGCTCCTGGGGGCCTGCATTGAAGCAGAGCTGCGGATACTGGAGAGCAGATGACGCCTCTAGAGCCAGCTCGTCCCGAGATCCTGACTTTTCCTGAAGGAATCTTCTACCCCTCGCACCCAACACTTTGAAATTTCTCCAGGCCTATTACTGTGTTTTCCTCCTTCTCCTTTTCCTCCCCTCAACCCGTTTCCCCATTCCACTCCTGCATGCCCAGACCTGACGCTGCTCTTGCCTCCCTCAGAAATCCCTGGGCCAGAGCAATAGCCAGCGGGTAGGGCTTTGCCTGCAAATAGTCGGCCCATGCCGCCCAGGTTCGATCCCGGCATCCCATATGGTCCCCAAGCACCACCAGGAGGAATTCTGAGTGTAGAGCCAGGGGAGAAACCCCTAGATTGCCGGGTGTGACCCAAAAAAAAAAAAAAAAAAACCCTGGTGCAGCTTTGATTCCGGGAGCCTCCCAGAGGCCGGACTCAGGAAGAAACCCTGGGGCCCTCATTATCCCCAATACTGATCCATGAAACCCTACAAACGTAGTTTTAGTCTCCATTCACTGATATGAGCAAACAGAGGCAAATAGGAAGTCGATAACTAGGTATGTGGCCAAACTCCTCAACTCACCCCCGCCTAAGCCTTGGGGTCATCTTCTTGTTACTGACTGGGCTTGTCTGGTACAGAGTATCTGAAAGGACCCGTGCTCAGTGACTCCTGCTCATGAGGCCCCTGTGTGGATCTCCATGAACTATTTTTTGGAGCCAATGAGTCTGATTCTGGCCTTCTGGGAGTAGCGGGAAGGCTGTTACCTCCTGGGAGCAAGACCTAATGCTAAATTAGATGCTCAGGAGCACATGAAGCTGACTGAAAACAAGGAGTGATGTGCTAAGGCGTGAGTCACTGAGGTTCACCACTTCTGTGTTCTTATCTTTCTCTACTGGGTCCAGTGATTATTTTTGGAGTGTTCTGAGACACTGCCTAGCAGAAGTCCTTTTACAGCCCAAGCCGAATCTCAGTAGGATTCGGGCATGTCTGGGCGTCTGGGAAGGTTTGTGGAGCTAACCCGCTGTGGGGCCACGGAGGCCACAGGGGAGGAGTCACCGGGAGGGAAGAGAGTCCAGGTACATAAGCTTAGGGGGGAGGTAACAGAGATCTCAACAGAGTTCTTCTGCTCTCCTCCTCAGTCACTCAGGCTGAGATCAAAGCTAAGAACTCTGATGGAAAAGAGTGAAGGGAAAAGCAAAAAGAGCTGATTCCCATGGTAGTAGAGCTGGTAGCCTGGCAGTAAAAAAAGCTGGTTCCCTGGTTAGAAGAGCTAGTTCCCTTGTTAGCGAAGAGAGCTGGTTCCTCGGTTAGCAAAAAAGAGCTGCTTCCTGGTTAGCAAAAAGCGATTTGCTCTGATTAATAAAAGAGCTGATTGCTCTGGTTAGCAAAAAGAGTTGGCTCCCTGGTTAGCAAAAAAGAACTGGTTCTCAGTAGAAAAAAGAGTGGTTCTCTGGTTAGCAAAAGAGCTGCTTCTCTGGTTAGCAAAAGAGCTAGTCCAGTGGTTAGCAAAGAGCTAGTTCCCTGATTAGTAAAAGAGCTGGCTCTCTGTTAGGCAAAAGAGCTGGTTCCAGGTCAGTTTGAAAGTGGCACTCGCTGGGCAGCTTTCTCTATTGATCACAGAACACTCTGGCCAGCCTGTGAAGAAAGCATAGTCTCCAGCCTAGTTACAAACCGTGTCATCCAAGAAAATGTCTCTCATGACCAGTATACACCTACTATTGGTCCTTTTCATACATCGCCGTAAGTAAGCATTGTTCACGTAGAACATGCTTCTCTCAAATCTGTTTTTGCAAAGTCTTGCTTGTTTTGCTATGTGGAGCTTCCCCACTAACCATCACTCCTCCTTGAGAGTCACCCACATGGGTTTTTCTCATTCAACATGAGACCCTGAAATGCTAGAATCAGATGCAGAAGGCCTCTGGGGGCCCATGGTCATGAGATCTAAACCAAGTCCATGGGCTTCCAAACCCTGGTCTACAGATATTATGGAAGTTTTCCTCCTCTTGAGGCCTAGTGAGGATAGGAGAGTGCAGCGAGCAGGATACTTTCCTTGCACGCTGGCAGGCTGAGGTCAATCCTGGCACCCAAATGTTCTCCCCAGGCTCAGCGGGAGGATCCCTGAGGACAGAGGCAGCAGTACTGCCAGACGCGGCCCAGAAACAAAAATGAGGACACCTTGGTGAAAGGTTCATACTAGAGTTAGATATTCCTCCTAGTTTTTGTTTCTAAATAAATTGCTAATAAATTGCATCGTGAAGCTCAACTGATCACCTTACTTCTAAAGAGTTAAAATCTTGTAATATCTTTTGCTATTTCACCTTCTCTGGATCTCCTTGGGTCCATAATGATAAGCCAATTGCTAAGGTATTTTGCTAGGAAATAAACAGCCTCTAATCTGAACCAGGCTTGTGCCTTTCCGTTCTCAAAGACTGAGATGTGTCAGCCCCTGGATATCACTTGTATCACTTGTCTTGTCTTCCCTTTGTTCATGGATTTATTTGAGTGGGTACCAGTAAGATTCCATAGACTCCGGTCACTTAGTGTAGCCCCAGGGCACCCGGCTCCAGGAACAGGAGAGCCCCAGACCATTCCTTTCAGGTCATGGGAATGAGGTCTAAGAATTGTTACTGAGCTCGGATAAATATCAAATACAACATGGGTAGCTTGCCAGGCTCATCGTGGGTGGTATACTCTCAGTAGTAAGCTCTCATCTAGTATAATGTGATGAGGCTCTGATATACACTTTGACTAAGTGGAGTCAAGGTGCCAAAGGTGACTGCGCTGTCCCCATTTTCTGGATTGAGGGAACTAAAGCAATAAAGTCATATGACTTGCCAGAGTTCACACAACCAATAAAGTCAAAACAAAATGCAGCTAGGGCCAAAGAGAAGTATGGATAAGGTACTTGCCTTATACAAGGGTCTCAACTTTAATCCTGACATCCCTTATAGTACTCAAGTATTTCTGAGCACAAATTTAGGAGTAAGACCTGGGCAATGCTGGTGGACCCAAACCAAAACAAAACAAAACAAAAACCCTCACATTATTGACAACAAACCTGAGCTCTTGATATCCTGACACAAAGATCATCATTGCTACCCTCACCCAACCATTGGGCTTCGATTCAACCTTCAGAATCCTGATCCAAAAAGCACCTCCTTCACAAGACTTTTCCGGAGTCCCATAAGTGTATTCTAATTTCTTTTGAACAACTTCTGAATTGTACCTAGACATTCGGTGGGAACGTAGACTGGACTTCCCGGCCATTATATGGCTTCAGCTTTCATGGGCTCTAGAGGCTTTACAACCGAGCAAGTATCAGGCCTCTGTAGCTTCAGATGCCTGCACATTAGCAGATACTGGGCATGTGATTGATCACTTACTAGAGGGATCCCAATTAAACCCTCTACTATTTTGGGGGAACACAAATTTTTACATTCCCAACCCTTTGAGACTGTGCAACATGAAGCAAGTAACAAAACACTATTTTCCAAAGCTTTATCATTCACTTCTGACAGCAGGCTTTTCTTAGCCTCTCTCCGTAAAGCCTGTAGGAAAGAAAGCAAGCTGGTGCCTTTGGTGAGGCGGCCGCTGCCTGTGCCAGTCACTCCTCTGTTTCTCCTTGCTGATTCTTCCTCTTTTCCTTCCTGGAGCTTACTATAAGGAGTTTAGAATTAAAAATCAGAGCCTGCCTGTTAAACAGCAGACTCTAATTGCTGTTTTTTCAAATCAAACTTTAGGATTCTCTCCCTTACAACCAACCCATAATTACCATCAGAGCTCAGTGCCTTCATTCAATAATAATGAATGATGTATTCTTTCGTTCCATTTAATTTAAATGGTCTATTCTAAATGGTGTAGCTAGGCAAGGTGACAAGATAGTACATAAGCTCAGATTTCTGTTGTTGATAAGTTCAAATATTTTGACAGGCGCAACTAATATGAGATATTTCCTCCTTGCGTTATAATACACATTAAGCCAAGACATTGGTACCCATCTGTTCTTCATCATAAATATAAATGAAGTGATAATGAGCAAAACGCGATAAGTACTATCGCTCTGTCGTACTCCAAATGGTTTAATTTGGATCTTCACTAACCCAAAAATAAAACAACCCAGACGACAATTGAACACTTTTTTTTCTGATGCGAAGAGTATCTTTTAGGCCTAGATTATTTTCTTGTCACTTCAAATGGGCAATGAGCTCCTGCAAAGAGATTTCTGATACTCCTATCGGAGCTCTCTGTTCCAATCCTTTGCATGCAATAGCAAGAATCCATTTGCACACACATATTATATATATATACATATTATATATATATACATATTATTTATATAGATACATACATATAGGCATGAAACACACACATCCATTATAACTATTCAGATGTAAGGGTAATAGCACTATATAACTAAAGAATTATAAAATTCTATATGCATTTGGGAAGAAAGAAAAACAACTAAGATGCAATACCCCCAGATTCTCACTCATCTCCACACCTCAGCCTCCAGGGCCTCTCTTCCTGCCCCCACATCCTCCAAATCCTTGGAGTATTTGACATGTTTGAGGTCAGAGAGGTCCATCAGGACTTGTACCCTTTTGCAAATAGTCCTCCTCTTCCTGGCAACTAGGACTTCATGGGCTCCTCCTCTTCCAAGCCAAACAGACTTCAAGGGCTCACTTGTAGAGGTCAGCGGAGGCTCTTGATAGGCATCATAGCTCTGGAAGGCTGGGTAGTCTCCCGCCAGTCACTCACCTACTCAGGTCTCCAAGGAACTGAGACTCAGAGGATTACTACCATCTCAGGCCCTTCTTCTCCTCCTGCACCAACCCTCTCACAATAGTGAAGACCCCTCTTCTGAGAGGGGTCATTCAGGTACACTTACTTCCTCCAGCCAGTCTGCTTGAATGATACTCCTGACTCAAACCAGCGGAGGCTAACCATCCCTGGCTCTGTGTGTGGCTCCAGTAATTACTGGTGAGCTTACCACTTGAATTGCCATGTGGACAAATGCATGGTCGAGATCACAGGAAATGGTAAAACCATCAACCTGCCACCAGGCTGGCTGCCGTGAGCTTGGTTCCTCAGTCCATGCTAGCTGTGTGTCCCTTGATAGGAAACTGAACCCATTGGGCCTCACTTTTATTGTCGTGGAGATGAAAAATTAATATCACACTGGTTTTTGGGTTTGTTTTTAGTTTTTAATGAACAATGACGTGAATACAGGGCCTGGTAGCTACCCAAAAATGTAGGTGCACACCTTTTGAATAAGGGAAGCCTGTTCGACTCCCTGCACTGCCTTGACCTCTGAGTATTCTTAAGCGCTCTAGAGTACAGCACACGGGATTAGTCTCTGGAGCACCAGGTGTGCTTGCTTCAGTTATTACCTCCCAAAAAATCAAACAAAACTGACCTAATAATGTAGAAGTCAAAACAGTGGCTGGTGCAAAAGAACTCTAGAGGTGCACTACGGCTTTGTTTTTAAGTCATTATCCTCACCAGAGTGTGCTTGAAGTAGAGCTTAGTCAGAGCCCAAGGATCTCTGGTTTAACATCCACCCACTAGCTTCAGCCAGGGAAAAAATTATTCAACTCCTGGAAATAAATTAATAAAGCGCTCAATTAAAATACTGTGAAAATACAAATTTACAAAATAACCTTGAAAGACTTTGAACGGGCTTTGATGTACAAAGGGAAGAGTCATAAGAGCCCAGCCCTGCTTCCCAGCAGGCTTCAGAGTAGCCCTGGAGCGACCAGTCATGGGCTGCAGAAGGGTGGGAAGCTGAGGTGCTGCCCCTCGCTGACCTTGTCCATGCCCCCCTTGATTCTTCTTCCTGACAAAACGCTACTCAGGCATGGTGAGGAGCGAACTCGCTCTGAGCCACATGAACCCACCCGCTGTGCAATTGACGAAATGCAAGAAAGCTTCCACCTGGGCTACTGGCTACATCCAGTTGTGAGTGCTTTGGTCCTAGAACAAAGACTAACTCCACTGCATTGTTTGGAAAGTGACCCCTAGAGCCCTCGGTTCCTCTCCTCCATCACGTGCTTCCCACCTCTAACAGAGACTTCTCTTTGGGTTCTGTTCCCAGTATCCCTTGTGCTCCTCTGGAGGGTCTCTGCTCTTGCCAGTCCTTCCCTCCCAGAGGTCTTTTTTGATTCTTCCACTTGAGAAGCCTTTGCCATTCTCCGCGGACTCTGGTCAAGCCATACCAGGTGTTTTCTTTAGCTTCTCCCCATCGTGGGTCCTTAGAAATGCCCAACAGGGAACTGGGGCTCTATGTGACCAGAGCGGTGATGGATATTCTACCTTTGTGATCTCCATCCCTAGATAGAGTAGTGCAAGCTCTCCGTCTGTGCCACAACTGCTCACACTGCTCCCAATACAGCAAGCCCTTAACAGGTGAGAATTAGAAGATTCAGTGGGTGATGGAAATGCCCAGTGATGCTCAGAATATATCGAACTAAAATTCATGTGATGTGGTAAGTTTTGAAAGATCGTTTTTGTGTTTCTAGTGTAAATGGCTTATGGCATGCTTTATCACTTTAACTCTGCACTTGATCTTTGCTCACCATGGTGAATAAGTAAGTCTGAAGTTCATGGTAAAGGGCTGGAAGCCAACATCCGAATGGAAGTTAAGCTTCCAAAAAAGGTATTTTGAGCTCAATGATTAAAACATATCAACAGATTAAGGAAGAAAATACTCATGAATGTTCCACCTGGGTGGTGAGGCTACCCAGAGCCCTACTACTGCAATGAAACATATAGATAATACTACAAATACTACAGCCAACTAGACTCAAACATGTTATTTTGGGTCCTAATGGAAAGAAAACCAAGTAAACAGTAAGCAAGAGTAATGATTACCAATTTTTAATCATTGTTATCCAAAGGATTTTCTGTGTAAACTAGTGAGGCTAGAGGAACTCTGTAAAAGGTTTTTTTAGCTGTTAAAGGTGATCTGGAAAATAATGTGGAACATATTTTTAAAGAAGAATCTGAGATTAATGATCCTTTAAAGTTTAGTCATTCGGTGTAGCTTGGACTCTCCAGTAAGCCTTACCCTCATTAATACTCTTGTTAGATTTACACTTCTGTATAAATGCTCCAAAACACTTAGATTCCAGAAAGGGAACCTTAATGAGGGTGGAGCGTGGGGGTAACAGTAGGTAAATCCATCTATTTAGCAAGTGCTACTCATATTTGGTAAAAATTGAAGCAAGTCATCTTGAGAAAAACATCCTTTTGCTTCAGTGCCTTTCAGTGTCCTGATGGGGATTTAGTTCTGGTTTCATCCCTTGTGGAGAGTTTTCAATCTTTCCAGGAACAAAGATAAAAGTTACCACCAAAAATGAACAAGTGGAAGGCCTGGCTATTTTAACTTCATTCTTGTAATTCTCTCCTCGTACCTCCAGCTTTGAATAAGTATAAAGATTTGTGATCCAAATGTTAGTGCTCACAAACATGTCAGGTTTCAGTTCATCTAAGTTCAAGAGTTGGAATAAGGAGCAACCCTTCCAATGCAACATATATTTATTTATTTGAAAAAGGTAACAGTCCTGGTTTCTGGCCTTACCCCTTTTTCTGAAGAGCCATGGAGGCAAGGACCACCCATCTATGGTGATCCTTTTCAAAGAAAACAATTAGTACCCATATCAAAAGTCAATTCAGATTAATTAAAGAGCACCCACTTGGTTCATTATAATGCTTCTTCTTCCACTTACCCAATTGTATACAAAAGTGTTACTAAAACGCGATGGACTTCAAGATAATAAAAATGACAGTTGGAGGCTTTGGAGCTTCAGAGAACTTTTGTAACCACTCTAATTGCACATAATTATGGATAAGAGAGTGGAACAATTTAATCTCCTGGGCCTTCATGCTATTAGAAGACTAATAGAACAGTATCAAAATTGGCAATGGAAATTACAAAAAAGCTGTTTTTCATTCCCTAGCTGAATGGAAATTAAATGAAATGAGCTGAATAACTCTCTGTTCCATCTTTTCATTTATGCAATTTAATGGTAATTTAAGATTCAGTGGAAATTACTGACAGGGATTTAGAACAAGTGAAGTATATATTTTGAAATATTTTACTATTTTATTTGGAAAATACATAAAAATATGATGAAAATAAACCCCTTTAGTAATGTGTCGGAAAACAAAACCTTGGGACTGATCCAGAGAAAGGAACAGATGAATATGGAGAGAGGTTAAGAATCTTACCTTCTACCAAACATTTCTTCTGTTTCTGAAACATTATTTTTAGAATTTAGACTGAGCTAAGTCTTTGGAAGTTTCATAACCCAAACAGTTAGTTTGTTAACACCGGGTGTGCTTCCAACATATTTCTATGGACTTACAAACTGTTGTTTTTTTCCACACAAAATGGGATGATTGGATATTTTAAAACCTATTGCATTCTGAGCTTTGCTCAGGCTACTAAGTATTCTTCTAAACCTTGACTCTTGGGGCTGGAGGGATAGCACAGCAGGTAGGGTGTTTGCCTTGCACACACGACCTGGGTCCGATCCCGGCATCCATATGGTCCCCTCTAGGCACCGCTATGAGTAATCCTGAGTGAAGAGCCAGGAGTAAACCTTGAGTATTGCTGGGTGTGACCCAAAAAAAGCAAAAAGAAGATAAACTTGACTTTAGCAAGCTGTTTATTTGTGTATGTATTATTTATTTTAAGACACCCTCCGCTTTCAGTGCACAGAGTTTTGCCCCCCATTTAGCATTGACGTAAACAATTTTGCGGTAAATATCTTTATACTAAACTCTCCTTACCCGCTTATTATTTCCATAAGAGTACAGCTGGTGGGTCACTCACTTCAATTATTTGTCTTCCCTCCTTGTCTATCACTTTGCAGCAGGCACCAATAATCTCCATACATCCTAATAGCTGGTACCCTAGGGGGGCATCTGCTTGCTCCAGGAACAGGAAGAACCCTAAACCATTCCTTCAGGTCATGGGAATGAGGTCCACATCGTTACTTTCTAGGCTATCAAATAAAATACGGGTAGCTGCCAGGCTCTGCCATATAGGTGGTATACTCTCAGTAGAAAGTTCTCATCTCCAGCATTTATTGATGAAACTTAACGGAAAGATCAGGTTTTCTTGGGTGGAGCTCTGAGGAGTCTGGAGTCTAGATGTTGAATATGACTGACCTCATGGTGTGGTTGCTCGGGCTTTCTGCTAGGCTTAGGTAACGGGTCACACCTAGAACTCCGTCCTAGAACTGTATACAAGTGTATAAAGTAAGATCCTGGGAAGGAACTGATCCTAACATCTAGTACTATCTAAGACTGGCGCAGCTTAGGTCTGGAGGGCCTACAGTTGGGTCTATCTCTTCCGCGTTGCTAAGAGAGCAGAGAAGCCTGGCTAGTCTCTCTTCCTGGGTAGCTAGTATGGAGGTGGAAAATGGGTGGAGGAGCCCCAAATCCCCGCCTAAGTCCATTCAGTGTCCTTTCCCTGCAGGAGGTGAGTCACATTACCAACCGACTTACCAAGTCCAACCAATAAGCACATTAGAGTTTCTGGTAACAGCAGAAAGAGTCTGCTAGGTCCTTTCCTGGGTGCACTTCCCATCTTCCCATCGCTGCAAGAGCCACCAGAGACTGTGCTTCCAAGCACTTAGTTTTGCCAGGCAACATCAGTTTGGGTGTTTGGTAGGAGAATAACTTCTGTATAATCTTCAAACCAAAATGGAGATTTTCAAATAACCAGATTTCTGAAATGTGCCTCTCCAAAACCTCCAGGTCATAGAAATTTCACCAACATTGATCCCATAAAAGATACTAATCCTTGTGCCTTAGGACATCATCTGATGGATAGATCCATCAAGAGATAGATTTTACATTTTTTTCTGAGAGAGCACAGACTAACCAGCTTATAAACCCTGGTTGTCTGCTTTAAAAACTGAAATGTTTTTTGCCCACCCCCACCCCAACTGTTCCAGAATAGACCAGGTGCTCCCTCTCTGGTACCAAGAGAGAAAGTCAAATGCAACCTTGCAAATAACACTTCCAAAGGTGCAGCCTCTTCACATGGCAATCTTACTGGCTCTAGCATCTCCTCATGGTCCCTTCTGGGAGATCCAGCGACCAGTAGAATCTTTGGACGTAACTCCTGGTGACCTGGAAGTCAGTCATGCCTCCAGTCAGCTTTTAGCTCAGACCTAAAACAGTGCCTCTTGATAGTATAAAAGTATGCTTATTTGATGTGAATGAATCCTGCGAACTTCCCAAAAGCACATCACACACAAAAAAAATATATATATATATATATATTGTCATCTTTAGTTCTCATTCAGTGGCAAACTCAGTAGTAGGTGGTGTTTTCTTTTGTTAACCTAGTATCTGATCAGTGCATACACAAATCTTCCCTTGCTAAATATAGGATGACTTTTTGACTCAGTTTTGTTGTAAACTGATTTTTCATTTTAAAGTCATTAACATATTCTAATAAATAGAGCCCAGGTAAGTGACTTGCCTTATGGGTATCCCATATGGTCCCCTAAGCACCACTCAGGAATTATGTCTGAGTGCAGAGCCAGGTAAGCCCTGGGAAATGTGCCTTGGTATACCATGTATGAGATACACACATACACACACACACATATATATGTGTGTGTGTGTGTGTGTGTGTGTGTAGAGAACACACATTATAATAGATACATGAGATATATATATTCTATTATAGTAGATATATGGCACCATCTCCCCAACTACATATATTAGACTATGCCCTGACCTGCTGGTTGAGCAGCAAAGATGAAGCGACTATAATGTTTCACCAGTGGTGAAGAGAATCCCTAAAACAATTGAGGAAAACTTAAGTCTAGGAGTATGTAGGAACTTTCACCATTTTTTCCACTCTCTTTGAAAGTCTTGCTTCAGTTTAAAGATGTCTCCTTAGGAAGTGATGGTCAATGCCTTTATTGATTAGTGAATGCTACAGAAAAACTTGAAGGAATTCCATAAAAAAGAACAACAACAACTAGTGTTGGTGTGAATGTGGGAAAATAACTCATCAGGCTGGTGGAAGGTCAACTGGTCCAGCTCTTTCAGAAAAGAGTATGATCACTCTTCTAAAAAATGCTAGGAATTGAGCTTCAATGATCCAGTAATTTAAAATTCTGGGAATGTTAAATTCTAAGGACCCGAAACATACAAGACATAAGACCTCTGTATTCCTATGTTCCCATTGTAGCACTATTCACAATGGCAGCAATCTGGAAATATCCAAGGCCCTAAAACTAGAAAACTATGAAAAAACCTATGGTATAGGTACACAGTGGAATACTTACTTGACCATAAGAAAAGATGAAGTCACATACTTTGTTTATAGATGGATGGATGAGTGGAGAGTATCGGGCTAAGTAAAATGAGCCAGAGGGATAGACAGAATGATCTCCTGTACCTGTGATGACAATATAAAGAAACACAGTAGGGAATAACTAAGCCAAAGGTAATGGAAGAAAAAGAGCAGGGCCTCGCAGAAGTCACCACTGAGAGGGAGATGGAGTTGGGAGGTAGGAGGAGAGAGGCAGGAAGGAGGGAGAAACTAGGCATGCACCATTATGATAGAGGGTTGGTCACTGAACCAGGACAGGCCCTCAAGGAGGTAAAATAGGACATGCATGATACACTATCAGTAACAACAGGGTAATCTACAGTGGCTAAGTGGAGTAAGAAAAGAAACAGAAAGAGTGGCTGCCATAGAGGCAGGTTGTGTAGGAGGGAAACTGTGACATTGGTGGAGGGGAAGTAGGCACTGGTGGGAATGGTGCTGGGACATTGTACACCTGGGATTCAATCATGAATAATTTTATAACTCTGTAATTCATGGTTATTTCATTTTAATTGTTTTTAAAGGAAAACTTGAAGGAATTCAGATGGCAAAACTCCACACTCAGTAGACCTCCCACTCTTCTCAACAGAGTGTAATCGATGCACATTCGTGCTTCATAAGCAAAATGGAAAAGTGTTTTTGAATAGGGTCCTCGTGAGTCACCACGCATACATTCCTTCTCTTGCCAACTTATTATTAACTGACTGACAACCATCTTAAATTACATTGGATAAGAGGATTTCTCTATCACTCGACAACCCTGTGTGAAAGAAAATCTTTATAAATTGAGTGAAATTTCTTTAATCAGTTACTAAAATAATTAAAGTGCCAGTGTGGCTCCGCCAGTATGTAGCAAGATAACAACTGAAGAGCGTGCTTTAAGTGATTCGAGATGCGTGATGTTTAACTTCTATCCTCCTCGATATGTGGTTGAACTAATCTTTTCCCTCCTATACAAAATCTTTTTTAGGTAATCCCTAAGGTAAATATATGCTTTAGGAGCACAGTTAGAGAAACTATCTCAATTTTTTCGACATATATAATGTCTTGAAGCTCATCTTTCTTTGGGACCAATGAAGGCCTAAGTGAAGAAGTGTATTTAGTATATAAGCAATCAGTATTAGATGTCAACATCATGAAAGGTGCGGTTTTTTTTCCTTGTTAAATTAACCCAATCGTGATAATAGGTTAGAAGCTTTCCATCTGTGCAGCCTCTTTAAATGAAACAAGTATCTTAAACTCATAAAAGATACTGTGTTTTTGTCAGTAATAAACTCCTATGTAAACTCAGTTAAGCATCTAAATGAAATCAAACATTGGTTTGGAAAGTTACCAAATGATTTTGCGATATGAAAAACATTTTCAATATAGATCTTCTACTCTAACTGAGGGTATTGCTTTTTTAAAGTTGTTTTTTTAAAAACACTGATTATTGTTTTATCTTGAGTGTTTATAAGTAAGCTACTGTTACCAACTGCTACACAATAGGAGAATGAAGTTGTTCCTGGCTTATTTTTAAATCTTATTTTATGTTTAGTTCCTCTCCTTCTCTTGTGGGTCTTTAATTATTTTCACTATCCATAGTCTAACATCTGTTCTCCTTCCCATTCTCTCCAACATCTTCTTCTTCCTCCTTTCTCTTTCAGCTTCAATTAGAAGTTTAGCTACAAGTAGCATTCCACTTAGATCTTGATCCATACAATTAATTTGACCAGGCTTGTTAACATTTTTACAATTAAGAAATAAGCAAATATGTAACTAAAAAGCCGTTTACATCTTATGAAGGTAACAAGTATGCAATTAAAAATCCTCTCTTGGGTGACCTCGTTATTATTTTCACCTGTTTTGTCACCATTGTGCTTGTATAATGTCATCTTCTCTGAGCTTGAAAGTCGGATTTTTTGTCAGCTGGCAAAAGCGAGTAACGTACAATATTAAGATCTAAGAAATGTACAATTATGTTTCTAGAATTCGGTGGTATATACTAATGTGTTAATTGTTGAGGACCGGGCTGCATGCAATTACAATTCAACATCCAGATAATGGTAATGCAGTCGAAAATGTTCACTACCACAAAAACTAACTCTCAGCTGCTTAACCAGTGTCTAAAATGTCTATACAGAGGAAGGGACCATACAACTATTATTGTTCATAGCCAGAGTGGTGGGCTAGCGATATCTTGAAAGTCTATCAGAATTGTCTTTTACTACATAAGAGTTCCCGCAAGGAACTTCCTCAAAGATTCGGATATGCTGATTTTTCCATAGAGATATTCTGATGCGTCATAAAATATTTTTAAGTAATCTAGATGTTAAAGAAAGAAGGGGTACTGAAATAAGAACTGCGTTGGAATAACCTGCTTCTGTTCTATGGAACCTTTAATTTATTATTTTTTGTTTTATTCTGTTTGGGGTGCTGTTGTTAAGGGGAGTTGTTTTTGTTGTATTGTTTTGTTTTGTAGGCCACACCAGTGGTGCTCAGAGCTGACTGTTGGTGTGCACCTGGGAGATTCCTGGAAGGCTCTGGGAACTACATGGTGATGTTGGCGCAACCCAGGTTGGCTACATGCAAGGCAAATTCAGACCCACTGTACTTGACTCCTGTCCCAGAGATCCTAGTATTTTAGTAGAAAATCATGAGATGTTTCTAATTCAAATTTACTCCCTTTTTTAATTGAAAAAACTTATTTTTGTTTAAATTTTTTTCCTTACTAGGTAGACAAATAACTAGAGACAACTAAGAAGCAAGGAAGAGACAAGTAGTGTTTCAAAAAGTTCTCAGTATTAAGGAAGAGATCAAACACAAAGACAGTATGTTATAGTATGATCAATGCTATGACACATAGAAATACAGAAGTCTGACTTGAACTTGCTGGGTCCTCTTGACTAGCAAGTAAAGATGGAGGGTAAGAGACAGGGAAAACGGGCGGCATTGAAGTCAGGAAATTTTTATGATCCATGAGAATGATGCTGTACAGCGGTGTGACTGTGGGCACAAGGTGAGTGAAGGGAGAGGCTGTGGGCCTATTCTGTAAGTGAGACTATCCTCTAATTACTTTTTCTATGCTCCCGCTTCAGAACTTTCAAAGAGAAATTTGGGAGTTGATGCCATTAATTATTTGATTTGGGGGAAGATTGACAGAGAGTTGAACTGGGCCAGGGTAAATCTCAAGAGTCTTCTTTGGGATCCATTAAGAATTACATTAACAATAGCTGAAAATGTCAATGCTAGAATTAGAACTGAGTATTGAAATTAGGTAAAGGGATATCATGCTAACCTTTCCATGTCTTTGTATTGAGAACCACACAATGTGCAAAAGAATAGTGAGGGAAGAGAGAGAGAGAGAATCTGTCCACCATAGAGGCAGGCGCGGGTGGTGAGTGGAGGGAACTGGACATTGGTGTTGGGAAATGTGCACTGGTGGAGGTGATGGGCGTTGGAACACTGAATGACTGGGAAACTCAATCGCGGAGCAGCTTTGCAATGATCTATCTTACAGCGATTTAAGTTTTTAAAATTAAAAAGAGTTGCATTATCCACAGGAGTTAGGAGTAAAGATATCTTGGTAAAGGCACTGAGTATGTAAATGACTTTGAAGAGAGAATTTGGGTGATCACTTGACATCCTGTTATTTGTTGATTTGCTTGAGCGTATGCCAGTAATGTTTCGATTTGACCTCGCATCACATGCCAGTGTAGCCCAAATGGCATCTGCTTGCTCCAGGAATACAAAGAGCCTCAAACTGTTCTGCTCAGGGTCTTGACAGTTAGTCTGACCATCTGTAGGTGAAGCGGCCATGTGGATCTTTGAAGTCCCGCGGATCCATTCAGTAATGGTTCTAGCTCGGCAGTCATCTCCAAATCTCCAAGCATGTCCAGCCCCATCTGATTTTCTACGATTTGGCAAATGAGACAGTGTCCCTGACTCTCAATCATCAACGGAGGTCAGAACTCCAGATTCCTTCTCTCTCACTCTGAGTGAGGCTTGATATTCTAAGCAGCTCTTCGATTCTCTTGGGAGAGCCGAATAGCATTTTCTATCCGCTCTCGTAGGGCCCAGGTCTCTGAGGCATATTAATGCAGGAAGAACGGTGGAGTTGAAGAGATGTGCCTAGAGCCTTTGTCCCTTTAGCTATTTCTTCATCGCTCTTGCAGGTGATTCCATGCCTCTCTTTCCTCCTGAGCAGCTCAAATGAAAGTTTTGAGTATCAGTGATATCAGCATAGAAATTTTCGGTTTTGATGCAAAGGAAAGAATGCCATACCATTCTAGGAAGGGAATATATAGAGATGAAAGTGGAGGAGCATGTAGAAATGAAACATCTCAAGAGCAAGCCTAAAAAATAACTGTGGTAATCAGAGGGGGTGATGCAGTGAAGCAGTCTGTAAACGTATAACCAGTGAAATTGTGGAATAAATTGAAAAAACACAATATTGTGGAAAACAAGTAGAAGAAGTTCTCTAAAGGATGGGGTTCAAGTAACCCAATACCTGGGCCAAGGTTATTAGTTTATTGAATTATTGAAGGTGATGTAGCAAAAGATAAGCAAAAACATAGACGCCATCCTGAGAGACTGAAGAAATGAAATTGAGGTCTAAAAAAAGTAATAGCTACCACACTGTAGCCACTGTAGATGAGAAGAATAATTTTGAACCGCTAGATTTAATTGTGTATCTACTGAGCTGAAACAGAAAGATGTTTGTGCATATTAGTGGTGGAAAAGGGGAAGGGGAACTTTACGAAGTTAAGAACTGACTATTTCTTGAAAAGAGGTGAAATAAACGGAGAGTAGACAGTTGTTTTCTCCAGGGAACTGAGTGAGGACTATAACTGAGGGATGAGATTGCTTTTTGTTTCTTTTGTTTAAGTCTTTATTGGCAATGCTCAGGACTTTATCCCTTGGCTCTGCACTCAGAAATTACTCCTGGCAATACTTGAGGAACTATATGGAATGTTGGGGACCAAACCTCAGGATCAAGCATCCTACCCACTGTACTATCTCTCTGACCCCAGTTTGAGGTTTCTTTCATCATAGTGATGTAGCTTTTAGACATCAACATTTTTATTTTATGCTGTGAACTTTCTCTAATCACATCAAAAGCAATACACCTCTGAAATTTTTTCGTTATGTTGTTGTTTTCCCACTGTCCTTTCAAAGAGTCATAATATTTACTGTTTACAAGACCCACACTTAGCAATAAGTTGTTTCTGTTAATTCCCCATGCTGCTTAATTGGTTTTTTATGTTCTCACTGTTGTTTCCTTTGAAAGCTTTTATCCACATTTATTCATCCGGTGAGGTCTCTTTACTTTGCTCATCTCTCGTCTAGCTGCAGCAAATGTTTGCGTCATTTTTGTCACTAATAGTAACATTATCAGTATAGATCCTGATGGATCTATCACCTCTTCCAGAAAGGGTAAACAACATTATCCATGACTTCACTGGGACCCTTGATAGCCACGCCCACCAGCCTCATACCAAATTCCACAGGATGGATATGTCATTCTAAGGTTTTCCCTTCTGAAATCCAACATGCCATTTCGCTGGTAAAAAGAAGCGCTGGAACAGCACCAGGCCCCAGACAAAGTCAGACCGAACACCTGAAGAATCTGCCACGGTAACACCACCACACTGGTCTCGGCTCTCTTCACACGCTTACCTGTCCAATCTTGCAAGGTGCCCTCCCAATGGAAAACCAGCAAGAAGTTCTGGTACTGTTCAAGAAGGGAGACATTCACAACATTGGCAACTATCGCCCCATCTGCCTGTTGTCTGTCATCTACTGCTGTCACTCTAAGTCATCCTTCCTTTGAACAGGACTGGCAGAACATTAGATGAAGGACAACTATGAGAGTAAGCTGGCTTCCAAAAGGATTCAGCACAATCAACTATACTCACATGGTAACTAAACTCATTGAAGTTTGTAGTGGAATTCAAGAAGTCGCTTCTGTCTCACATTCATTGATTTAAAGAAAGCTCTCGGGATTCTGTGGAGACCTGGCCCTACAAACAGGGCATTCAAACCCAATATCAAGATCCTTCTGTGAGCTGGGTCACGGATTCACCATCAGAATCTCATCATTCTCACAAGGAAGTGATCACTGACGTTAAAAGAAAGAAATAGGGTTATACCATCTCTTAAAACCCTTCGTGCCACCCCAAGAACATTACGGGACAATTAGAATGGGAAGGAATGGGAGTAAAAGATAGATGGTTGGCAATCTTACATCACCTCCGCTTCAATCATGACATTGTTCTGTTTAAAAAAAACATTACTGGCAAATGCTGGCTGACTTTGACCGAGAACATGGAAAGACAGGTTCACAGCTCGAATCTCAACACAACTATGTTCATGAAATGAAACCCTATTCACTCTCAATGGAACAAACATCTCGAATGCAGCAGTTATGTGTACCTAAGCCAAGAACTCCAACATGATGAAATGACTTAAAACCCGAGCTGCACAGGCGGAAGAGATGGTAATGGTCTTCAAAAGCATCAAAAAATAGCGAAAGACAGCCTCTGCCTGGGCACTGTCTCTTCGAATTGCTTCCTCCCTGCATTAATAACATATGCCTCAGAGACCTGGGCCCTACGAAGCAGATTTGAGAATGCTATTCGGCCCTCCAAAAGAAGAATTGAAAGAGCTATGCTTGTAATATCACGCCCTACTCAAGTGAGAAGGAAATCTTGAGTTCGAATTCTCCATCGCTGTTCCAGAGTCAGGGACCCGTCCCGGCTTAAGCAAAGCATCGAAACCAGACGGGATGGACATGTACGCGAGCCTTGGAGATTACCGGACTAGAAACCACGCCTAATCGGATCTCACGGACATCAAAAGATCACATGGCAGCCCACCCACAAGATGGTCAGGCTTCTCATGGGTCAAGCACCCCTGGAACGAACAGTTTGAGTCTCTTCGCATTCCTTGAAGTGGTCAGGATGCCATTGGGCCTAATTGCGGCGTGATAGGGTCAAATGGAAACGTTACTGGTGCCTGCTTCTTGAGCAAATCGATGAATGTAATGGGATGTCTTAGTGATCTTAGATGCGCAGGCTGGGAGAGGGGGGAAAATCATGGGAGATTGTTGGAGGGAAAAAAGGGCACTGGTTGGAGGGATGGGTGCTGGAACATATAACTGAAACTCAAATATGAACACTTTTGTAACTGTGTATCTCTACAGTGGTGAAGTAATACTTAAAAAAATTTTTAAAGTAGTTTCTTTGAAAGATGTAACACAAATTCTCTAAATAATTTCTGCTGATTAATATGCATTTTTCTAATGTGCTTTTATGGTCATCCTCTATAGTCTGGTTGAGTGGCCTGTCCATTGCTGTACCTAGCTGGTAAGCTCTTAAGATTCTTGAAACAACAAATTAATATTTTGTTCAATAAGGATATAGGTGTTTTCTTTTTGCCAATATAGATGGCTTAGGGGGGCCGGAGATAGCCCAGCGGGTAGGGCGCTTGCTCTTGCACGCGCCGGCTCATGCCGGCCCGGGTTCGATCCCCGTATCCCACATGGTCCCCCGAGCACCGCCAGGAGTAATTCCTGCAGTGCAGAGCCAGGGAGAAACCCCTGAGCATCGCCGGGTGTGACCCAAAACCAAAAAAATATATATATATAGATATTTAAACACGCTATCAATATTATAGTTCTTCCTAATATAAAACTAACACTGTACTTTGTTGGGGTGAAGTATACATTTATATTTGTATAGGCCTATTCAGAATTTCCTTTAAATATTTTTAATTCATTTCTCCGGGGGGGTTAATAAACTACCAAAGGATAAATCTACTTTATGTAAATGTTAATATATTAGTGCTAGAATTATTCATATAGTTTTTGAAAAAAACTTATCTACTTATCATTGACTTACTAATCAGTATAATCTCTCACAATATACATGTCACCACCTCCACAATCCAAAAGATCACTCTCACATATGGAGATAGAAAGAAATAGTATGGTAATAATAATGGCTTCAAAAGTATCAGATGGAGATTTTTCTTCTACAGACTGAGCTTATCTTGGGGAGGGGGGTCAGATGAGGGTCCAAGTGGGACATTGTGGAAGTAAACGAAGCCTGAGTGTGTGGATAGAGTTGAAATGATGTACGGACAAAAAGTATAAGGCTTATACTAACTAGTAAATCATACACCTCAATAAAGGTGGTCAAGATCAGTTTGCCAATAATAGCTGAAATGGTAACACCAGACTAGGAACTGAGCATTAAAAGCAAGTGCGTGATGGTATATAATAACCTACTCAATGTAGTTTACTGTAAGTCATAATGCACAAAATAAGGGAGGGGGAAAGAGAGAGAGAAAAAGAGAAGTGCCTTGTTGGTAGAGGCAGATGGGGACTGGGGACATTGTTCTGGGAAATGTGCACTGGTGGATGGAGGTAAGCTTGAAACACTGTATGACTTAAACCTAATCATGAACAGCTCTGTAATGGTCTTATCACAGTGGTGTAATAAATTTTAAATGGTCAAGAAAAAACAAAGTGGGGTAAAACACTTATAAAAAATTAGGTCAAGGCAACTGGAAATTAATTCTACCTAAACATGGTACAGTCTATATTTTTAAATTTTTTTTATTTAAAATTACAAAGATGTACAATCTAAAAGTTCATATTCGGGGTTCTGGTCAAACAGAGGTGCAACTCCCATCCTACTATCCCAGTGCCCATCTCTCCCCACTCTCACCAACGTCCTCGGTTCCCTCCCTCCCCAGCCCCTGCTCCATGGCACCTTTTGATTTCTTTCCATTTCTTTCTTTTTTGCCTTCCCTCCAGACTATGGATTACAGAACATACATTAAAGGGTTGTCAGTGTGTCTTTCGCCTCTATTTGATGCTCAGTGCCCCAAGGCGGGCATTAGTACCTTTCAACAATTGTTAGCACACTGTTCCATTTCTGTCTTACTTAGCCTCTGAATCCTAACACGTTAGATAATTTCCACCTTACAGGACCTCCTGATATATGTTTCACTTGACCTTTGATATTGTATATAATATGTACCTATATATTTATGTTATGCATAAATGCAGTCATTCTTGTATCTGTCTCTCTCCTTCTGGCTAATTTCGCCAACAAGCAATTCTCCATGTCCATTTGTAGGCAAATTTATAACTTCATTTTTCCTAACCGCTGCATAGTATTCCA